>JACSCI010000107.1:0-22832 GCA_016801065.1 Sceloporus tristichus | reverse complement strand
ACAAATGCCAGCATTGTGGGAAATGTTTTTCTCAGAAGTCAAACCTAGTGGCACATGAGAGAGTCCACAGAGGAGAGTAGCCACACAAATGCCAGCATTGTGGGAAATGTTTTTCTCAGAAGTCAAACCTAGTGGCACATGAGAGAGTGCACAGAGGAGAGAAGCCACACAAATCCTAACATTATATTTGTCAATAACGAATACAAAAAATATATTTTCAATCCCGCAGTGCAAAGAAAAGGCCCTTGTGATCTTATTTGTAAAAGTTGTCTGTCAATATGTCTCTTTTTTTTCAAGTTGGATTTTGTTAAGTTTAGGTTTTAATTGCCAATAGTATAGATAATTGCTTTGGGCTGTCAATTTGGCTGGGGATTGTGGGTTGTGGGATAGGTTAGGTAGATGGGAGGTTGGGATTTGTTGCAGCTGGTTAGAATAGTTATGGGAATTATAGCTTTTGCAATGTGTGGGATTTTGGCTTAAGAAAGTTGGGGGCAGGTATTAACAGAAAGGACTAGTTTCTGGGAATGGCAAAGGGGGCCTTGTTACCTGTGGGGCAGAGACTGTGGGAATTGGAGGTGGGGGCTAGGTTTGGAAGAGGGTCATGTTTTAGGTTTTAGGGGTTTTAATGTATTGTTTGGATTGAAGTGGTCAGTTCTGGCTTAAACACTGAATTTCTATGTGTTCTCAATAAAGTTCTTTATTGTTTCAACTCACTGGACTTTGATGCACAGAATTTCTGAATTTGCCCAAAACTGACCCTTTCTTCTCTCCTCAGTTCTCATCTCCATTCCCAGCCATAAGAACAGCACAGACCACAGACACAAACATACAGGATACACAGAGAGTGCTATATTTCCAAAGCAGAGCCTTCCTTTCCTGCCTTTCCCTCCTGAGTCCAGCACTGCACCTTGGCCTCCATCGCAGTCTCCTCAAAGGAAGAAAGGAGGGAAGGAAGGGGAGGCCACTGAACCCCGGCGCATACCTTCCTTTCCCACAAAGGCCGCCAGCGGAATAAGCAGCAGCATCTAGGACCTGGCAATCCCTGTGCATGCTGAGGAGGGGCCTTTGGGACTATATGCGCATGCACAGTCTCAGCCCCAGGAGCCATTTCTGCCCTCACAGTCTGTTCTGAGGGAGGGAGGGAAGTGGGGAGAGCCCTTGTTCATTCAGAGGAATGGCTGGAGGGGAGAGGCCCCTCTTCTCCCCCAAAAGAAAGGCAGGGGTCCTGCAAGGCCTCTTATCCCTCTTTCCTTCCCTGCCCCCTCCTTGGGGGATTCCTTGGGTCCCGGGTACTTGGGGAGTTATTATGAGAAATGAAGGCCAGTGGGACCCTTGGAGAGAGGCATGGCCTTGGAGGGGAGGGGGATCCAAAGGTAAAAACGTGTTTGAGGAGCCCCCTCCCTCGTGGAAAGTGAGGCCGAGGAGAACCCCTCTCTTCTGATGCCTCTTTTATGGAAGAATTTTGTGCCAAATAGAAAGCATTGTACAGGATAGAATTCAATGGCATTTTCTCTGGAGTCCTGGGGGAGGAGGCTCTGGGGGGGAGAGAAGAGCCAAAATCCTCTTGGCCAAAGCCAAGAGGAGGGAGACGGAGGGACCTCAAAACTCTGGCAATCCCCTGTCAACCTGGGAACTAGGCTTAGAGACCCACAGGATCCAGATTGGGCATCCTCCCTCACATACTTATCTTTTCCTTCACAACAGCCCTGCAGAGGAGGACCAACAGAGAGACCCACAGCCCCAGAAACATCCCCCCCCGGTTCTGGGAGCATACTGAAAGGGCTTTTGACCCCCTTGAAGAGATATTATTATTATTATTATTATTATTATTATTATTATTTATATTCCACCTTTTCTCACAGGAATCAGAGCATTACAGTAATAAAATAACATACAATTTAAGAAATACAATTAAAATTCCAAACCCCCAACCCTTCTCCCAATTATAAAAACATTAATCAACCCTTAAAAATCCTATTAAACAGCAAGAAAATTTAAAACTTTCATAACACAATACAGTAAAAAAGTTTTTTGGGGCAAGAAATGGGTCGTTTTCTGAAGGAGAGGTGGGAGGGCAGGAATGATATACATCAATAGCAATTTCCATAACAGTAACGATGGCAAGGGTAAGGGTCAGGAAGAGGGGGAGGCAAGTCAATAGATCTAATCTGGTCTAGAAAGAGGTCCATCTTAATAGCCTTCCTAAAAGCTTCCAAGGTATTAATAGGACGGATCTCATCCGGAGCTCATTCCAGAGTGAACCAACACCTTGTATCTTGCCCGGAAACTAATGGGCAGCCAGTGGAGGAATTTAAGAACCGGTGTAATGTGGGCAGTTCTAGAAGTGCCTGTAACCAACCTGGCCGCCATATTCTGTACCAATTGAAGTTTCTGAACTTGGCACAAGGATAGCTCCATGTAGAGTGTGTTACAGAAGTTGAGCGCATGTACTACTGTTTCAAGGTCTCCCTGCTCCCCGCCCCATGTCTCCGAATGATCTCACCCAGCAGCTTCATGTAAATGTTGAATAGCATTAGGGACAGAATCACGCTTTGAGGGACACTTGAGCTCCCTCTTGGACAAACAACTGTCCCCAAGTGACAGGAATCTGCCCGAGATGTAGGACCTGAACCACTGGAAAGCAGTGCCCCAATTCCCAACTCTCCCATATGTTCCAGAAGGATACTGTGGTCAATGATATTGAAGGCCGCTGAGAGGCCTTCAATAGCACCAGCAGGGTCAGACTTCCCCTTTTCAAAGAGCTGTCGATGCTCAGACGGAGGTCATCGACTAAGGCAACTATGGACGTCTCAACTCTGTAACCCTTCCTAAATCCAGTTTGAAATGGATGTAGCAAAATCCATTTCTTCCAAGACTGCTTGGAGTTGAATGGCGACTTCCCTCTCTATTACCTTGCCTAAGAATATTAAGATCCAAACTGGCCTGTAATTGTTTCTGTCCAGAAGTCAAGGGTAAGGCTTTTTTAAGGAGTGGTTTAACCACCGCCTCTTTGAGGCAAGATGGAAGAGAGCCTTCCCTGAAAGATGCATTAGTTATATGTTTAGCAGCATCTTGATGGTATTTCCCCACTGGACAGCCAGGCAAGATGGGCAAGGATTGAGAGAGCAAGTCGTCTTTATCATACTCCCAAGGAGCTTGTCCCCATCCTCTGTACTAATGGACTCAAATTCATCCAGAAGAAGAGTATAGGCAGAGGCTCTGGATACCTCTCCTGTCGCCTCTGTCATAAGGCTGGCATCCAAATCTGCTCTCATCTGAGAGATTTTGTCCATGAAGTAGTTATTAAAAGCATCACAACAAGCTTTTATAGGTTCTAATAAAGAGTTCAGGGTTCTGGAAGCTATATATTAAATGGGACAGTGTTGAAAAATATGTAGTTTGGCAAATGGGTGATATAACCCAAGAAAAAGGTTTAGTTCACAGAGACTGAAAGAATCTTCAAGTAAAAGTTGAATGAATAGCTGTGTATATGCAGAACATGTTCACGTCTATAAACTTCGCTGTCAAACATACTGGTGATGACCGGATGACAGACAAGCGTCGGTGGGACCCCAAAAGCCATCAACCAACTGGAAAAGGAGATTCAACAGAGGGAAAAAGACCAAAGATTGTGATGAACTATCTAGAGAACGGGATGATTTTGATAAGGGACACTTTACGGTCTACAGAAGAAGATGTAAAGATTGCTCAATGCACTCAAGGAATGTGGTCCAGTGAAACAGGAGGAAGCAAAGACGTTTTACTAGATGAGGTGTTAAGTCCACAGCCGGTAAAAAGAAGCACGTGGTCAGTTACAAGGACTGATCCAGAGAAGACTCCTAAAAAGGACAAGGATATTATTGAGTTGATAGACTGGAAAACCAATATATTGTAGTTTGCCATTAGTATAAAGAAAACCATACTGGGAACGGGGCAAAGTAGTTGGAGATGATGTTCCATCAATAAGAGAAAAGGGTTAAAAGATTAAATATGTTTGATAACAACATTTAAAGATATAAAGTTGGGAAAAAAGGTTATTTAAGTGTTATTAAAATATTAAAACCCAACAAGTGATAAGGGATATGGATATAATATGCTAAACGTATAAGAAAATGATGGTAAGTTGTTATAACAGGTAGAACTGATATTAGACATATGTTTAAAAGGGGAAGATACAGGAAAATACCAAAGATATTTAAGTTGGAAATGGTTATTGATAAAACAAGTATATGAAGTATATCACATGTGTCACCTGATGTGTGTATAATGTTATATATAATGGGTAAGTATAATGGATAACTGGGAGTTCCTTGGACCATAGAACCGTTTGGTTCTGTGTCTCAATGAACCTATTAAAGGGGGGAGGCGTGTCACGAACTGACTTCCAAACCAGCCAATCAGAAGCCATAGACTCTCAGCCAATCAGGTGCTGGCTGAGGAGTTTGAAGATTCCGCTTGGCAGTTGGGTGGAGTCAGTTAGGGTTTGCAATCCTGAGGGATGAAGCGGGAGTTCAGTGGGAGATAGTGATAGAGAGGATGGGAACAGTAGAGTCCAAGAGAGGACTGGGTTCCCATAGTTCCTGAGGGATGGTTACTTAAGGAACTGCTTTGTCCAGAGAGGGACAGGATTAGTTCTGGAGAGTCTGGAGAAGAGAGTCTCAGGGGAACCAGACTCAGGAAGAGGGCTTTGACTTACATCGTTTCTTGAGTGATAGTATAGCCTGCGTGGCAGAGTTATTATTATTATTATTATTGTTGTTGTTGAGTTAAAACCAGGCCTGTATATATGTAATGAAAGAAGACATAGTAGTAACAACTCCATCTCAAAGATATCTTTGCCTATTCTGTTTTAAAAATAAACTTATATTCTTGTTTAACCAGCCGCTTGGTCTGTGTTTGAAAATCCATCCACACGACTGTCCTTCAAACACCCAAAAAGGTGTCGGGTCAAAATAGAAGAGAGGATTGTGAATCGTTACATCATCTATTACAGATTTAAATCTGGTTCTAGGTCTTTTCCTGCCCAGATGGATTTTTGCAGGTCCTTCTGCCGTTCTAAAAATGGTTTCTCATTAAGAAGGATAGGTATAGTCTGAAATGAAAATAGTAATTTAGGCGGTACATTCATTTTAACTGCCCTGATCCTTCCCAAGAGGGATAGGTTGAGTTTAGCCCATCTATTGGGATCTTGGTTGATATCACCCCATATTTTCTTCTAGATGTTTTTAAAGAGGTCTTGGTTTTTAGAGATGAACTCAACACCTAGATATTTGACCTTTTTCCTACTTTAAAGCCAGTCTCCTCTTGTAGATTTTCCTGATCGTTCTTTTGTTAAATTCATTGGTAACATTCTTGTCTTATCCATTTTAATCCAGAAACCTGAATGCTGTCCATGTTCCTTTAATTTATAAAGCAGGGGATTAACACTTTCTATTTGGTCAGATAAGTATATCACCACGTCGTCTGCGTATAGTTTAAGTCTGTACTCTTCCTGTTTTATTTCCAGGCCTTTGGTCTTCTTATCTTCTTTAATGCTAGGACTCAGAGTCTCTAAAGGGGCCATAAATAACAAAGGTGAGAGGGGTATCTCTCATTGCAGGTAACGCCTTCGTTTTCCCCCCATTAATAATAAGTCTCGCTGTTTGTTTTCTATAGATTGCTTCTATCCAGCTGATAAAGTTATCTCCTAGAACCATTTTTCTTAAGGTTCCCAGCATGAAATTCCAATTAACTTCATCAAATGCCTTTTCGGTGTAGAGAAAAATTATAGCTGTTTTTTTATCTATTTTCTTCTCATAGGAGTAAATTCCTCGTGTTGTTTCTAAGGTGCCTTTTTGGGAGGAAGCCTGTTTGGTCTTCGTTTATGATATTTTGTAGGGTTTTTTTAAAAAGCTTTCTGCTAAGATTTTATAATCGTTGTTAAGGAGAGAAATCGGTCTGAAATGTTTCACCTCCAGCAGCTCCTTACTTTCTTTAGGAATCAGTACAATATCAACTATCTTCCAAGAGTCAGGCGTTCTTCTTTGTGAGGCTCTATTCATGATTTCTACTAGGGGTTAAATTAGCTCTTTCTGTAAGCTCTTGTAATAGATTGCACTTAGGCATCCGGTCCTGGCGCTTTGGACGTCTTGGTTTTACTGATTGCTTCTAGCACCTCAGGAGCCGTTATTGGTTTATTAAGTTCGATTCTCTGTTCTTCGTCAATCTTTACTACGTCTTCTCTGTCCAAAGATTCTTGTTTCCTCTCCTGGGAAATATATTCTTCTTTGTATAGATTTGTGAAATATTTATATAAACATTCTTTCATATGTTTTTGGTTGGAATAAATCTCATCCCCTTCTTTAACCCTTGAAAAGATCCGTTTCTCCTTTTCCTTTTTCATTTCCCATGCTAACCATTTGCCAGGTTTATTAGCATTCTCAAAGTGTTTCTGTTTGATGTCTCTTGATTTTTTCTCCTGGTCTTCTATTAGCCATGTGGATATTTCCTTTTGAATCTTCTTAATCTGTTGTTGAATCATTTTGTTTTGGGGGTTTTCTTTAAGTAATCCTTATCCTTTAACTTTTCCTGTAGTTCTTTCCAATTCTTTGCTCTATTTTCCCCCTTTCGTAAGATTGTTCCAAAGAGAAACCCCTCATTAACGCTTTTCTTGTGTCCCAAACGATCTCTGGGCTGACTTCTCCATTCAGATTTTCTTCAAAGGATTTAAGTGGGTTTGTTTTTGCTTTATCAAGAATATTTCCGTCTTTTAACAAAGTCTCATCTAGTCTCCATATCAGTTCCTTAGGTTTACTCTACAAAGACAATAAAATTGGGTTGTGACCCAATAGGATTTTTGGTAGGGTTTCTCCTCCTTCCACCATTGTGCTAATAGTCGAGGAAGTCAGGAACATATTTATTCTCCACCAGGATTGATGGGTCTTTGAAAAGAACATAAATCCCTTAGACAGACCATACTTGATTCTCCAGTATCTTCTAATGCGAAGGCTTCTTTTGATTCAAAGAATGATTTTGGCAATTTCCCTTGCTTTAGGTATATTTTGTTGTCTGCTTTTCTATCTATCTGGGGGTCTATCACACTTTTCCAATCTCCCATCATTAAGGGCCTATCGCACATACGGTCTGGCATTTGTTTTTTCAGTTTTCCAAAAAACAGGCCTTTATTTTCTAAGGGTACATAAATTCCCTCCATTGGGATCCTTTGGTCTTGTAAAGTAACTTCTACACCAACCAAGTATCCTTTGGGGTCTGAGAATACCTCTTTAGATTCTCATTTATACCTTACATAAATCACTACACCTTTTCCCCTCTTTTTTGAGGCTGCTATGTATTCTTTCCCCAATTTGGCGTTTTTCAGCAATCTTATATCCTCTTTCTTTATATGGGTTTCCTGAAGGCAAATTACATCAAGTCTCTGTTTCCCTCAATAGTGGAAAAGTTTACCTCGGTTTTTTGGGCTGTTGATTCCTTTAACATTCGATCATAGGATGTCCGTATTTTTCCGTTTCATCGTCATATTCGCCATCTATATCATCCTCTCTTGTGTTTGGATCTGGTTTCCTAAGCAATTCTCCTTCTTCTGTTTCTTCTTCTAAGCTCTCTTCCTCCTTATCCTCTTCTCCTTTTCTGGGGTTGTTTCTTTCTTCTTTCTGACTGCCCCCTTTATTCAGTTATTTTTCATTCTCATGTAGAACATTTCTTTCTTTTTGTAACGAGTTGATTTGGTATCTTTTTTGCTTGAATGTAAAAGGTAGGCCCTGAGTTAATTCCCATTTGTAGTGGATTCCATTGCTGCTCAAAACCTTAGTCAGTGGTCCATATTCCTTCCTCTTCCTTAACAGTTTCCCAAATATATCTTTCAACAATAACATTTCATTTTCTTCAATTCTGAATCTTGTATGAAAGTTTTGTTGTAGAATTGCTTCTTTCATTTGAGTCCTAACAAAATAAATCAGGATATCTCTGGGCAGTTTCTTCTGTTTTGCAACCCAGGAGCTTACTCTAAACATCTTGTCCACCTCAAGGAGAAAAGGTTCATTATCTAGGTCCATAAATTCAGCCAAGGCTGGTATTATCCTTTTATATAGATCTTTGTCCTTCTGTTCAGGAAGACCTCTTATTCTAAGACATTTCTCCCAAAATCTTTGCTCTAATTTAATTCTTTCTGCTGTATCTTCAGTATGTTCTTTTCTTAATCTCTCTATCTCTTTTCCCAATTTTTTATTTTCTTCCTCCAGGAATGTCACTCTTTCCCTGGTTTGTGATAATTCTGATGTTATCTTTTCCAGAGAGTATTTATGTTAAGCAACAGGTGGACATTAAATCAACACAATCCCCAGACTTTCCCTAGTCTTTAAGCTGAGGCAAATACATTTGATGTGGTCAATCTTATGGATAGGTATCCTGGCCAAAGCAAGATTGTCTTCATGGACCAAAGAGACGTCCCCTTACCTGCTCACTGATGGAGAACCCGGGTGGTAAGGCCTGATCCCAGGTGGCTGAGCTCTCATCACCCAGCCAGGTCTCCATGAAACAAGCCAGGTCAGCCTCTTCATCCAGTAGGAGATCATGGGCTATCTGTGTTGTATTTTTTACTGACCTGGCATTACACAAGAGCAGGGAAAGGTTCTGTGGTTGGTTTGGTATGCTCTCCAGCCCTTTTGGGATAGCAGGGTGAATGGAAGGGGAGAGAAATATCTGTCAGGGTCCTAATTGCAGCCCCTCTTGCAACACAAAAGGCAGTACTTTGAAAAAGGAACAGCTTTTATTGAAGAAGATACATGCAATAGAAGTGACTTTTTGGTCAGGAATGAAAGAAAGTATAAACATATCACTTTTATACCCATATCAATTAACCCCACCCCATTAACCAATAAAGTTAATTAATTGGATAGCCCTTCCTTAGCAATGTCCTACCATCCGGGATTCTGACAACTTTTCTAAAGACAATTAAGCTCTCATGTGCCTTTTCTCAACCTCTGCACCTGTTGCCTTGAACCACAGAACTCAACAACACAACAGTTTTAATTAACATTATGGCTTAACGATGTGTGTGTGTGTATATATATAACGGAACCTCATCCATCCCAATCTAATATGATACCATATGAAAATACAATGAGCATAAACCCATAACAACATAATACAATGTAAAAATACCAATAACTCTTTATGTTCCCCCTCCTTTTACAGAGACCAGTCTTTTAAACTCAAGGCTCTGTTAGAAGGATGATTCCCACATGTTCCAATCCTAGCAAACAATCACATTCTTTAACCATGATCTCTCTACCTCTTTCTAGTATCTTCTATTAAAGCACATATTAAAACATATTATTTTAACCCACCATAATTCCCATCTATCTCAACTCTAATTTAAACCTAAACCTATAACCCTTATGGCATGAATCCCTAAACGAATAAATGAATAAATGCATGAATGAAGTGATTCATGACATATTGTGACTTCAGGCTGGTGCTCCTTCCCTGAATGGGACTGGCCCATTGTGATCTCAGGCTGATGCTTCTTGTCTGCTGCCATGAGATGGGACCATTGTCAATTTTGGCTAATGCTGATTACCTAAAGGATTGAGATGTGACCATTTTAACCTTGGTCTGATGCTCTTTGGATGAAGGATTGAGATGGTACTATTGTGACTTCAGGATGGTGTTCTTTACCCGAAGGATTAAGACTGGCTCGTTGCAACCTGAGGCTGATGCTCCTTGCCTGAAAGATTGAGATGGGAGAATTGTCACTTCAGACTGGTGCTGTATACCTGAAGGATTGGGACTGGCCCATTGCGTGTCAGAAACAGTGTATAAGGGTTCTGTCATAAAGGGTAAACATATTAGGGTTTGATTCTTAGAGTTATAGTTGTAGTTTATAGTAGGTAGTGTAGAGTAATGGGCTATAGAAAGTCTGGTGGCGCAGTGGTTAAATGACTGTACTGCAGCCATTCACTCAAAACCACAAGGTTGCGAGTTCAAGACCAGCAAAAGGGCCCAAGCTCGACTCAGGCTTGCATCCTTCCGAGGTCGCTAAAATGAGGACCCAGACTGTTGGGGGCAAATTAGCTTACTTGCTAATTAGCTTACTTGCTGTTCACCGCTATGATCTTTGGAATAGCGGTATATAAATAAAACAAATTATTATTATTATTATTATTATTATTATTTAGTGGGAAATGTTAGGAAGACAGATAGAGTGGCTTTTAGATGAAGGTGGGTGTTTGGAGAGGGGCTGGGGCTGCAGCTGGAGATGGTTATCAAGGAGGAGTGAAGCTGGCTTGGGAAGACTGCTCTTCAAGGTGAGGCTGTCTGGGAGAAGGGAAGGGAAGTATACACAACATTGGTATCTATGCAACAAAACCTGTGCAGCCTTTTCCAGAAGAAGCCGAGAAGGTACAATGTGTGGTGGGGAGACTGGAAGGGGAAGCCGCTAGATGGCTGGTACAACGGTATGACAGTCGGGCACCAGAACTGCAAGATTTAGCCTCATTTATGACTGCACTGAGAGCATGATTTGAAGACCCTTTCCGTGTCGATTCATTTCCTTTTCAGTTCCTACACCCTTAATATCTTTTTTAAATCTTTCATTGATTTGGTGGCGCATTAACCAGAATAATTATATTCCTTCTTTCTTTAATTCTCTTATTGTTTTCATCAGTCTTCTTCCCCATCTTGAATTAAAATATTGTTAAAGGTGATCCATCTCCCTTTGGTAGATTTCTCTTCTTTGTGGAAGGCTTGTAGTACAGAAGTCCATCTTGGTATTCTGAGATAATACACACACACACATATCATTTTTGCCAAATTTTTAATTATGCTTTCCTTAGAGGTTTATAGAAATTTTTTATAGTTTGTGACATCTTCATAACTCAAATATGGATGCCATCCTCTTTCCGGACCATCACTTTGTAGAATCTTTTTTCTCTTAAATTTATCCAGTTCGAAATCCATGTAAATGAGTTTGCATTATAATATGTTTTCAAGTTTGGAAGACCCATTCCTCATTTTCCTTTCAAATCTTGGAGTGCTCTCATTTTTATCCTGAGCTTCTTGCCTTGCCAAATAAATTCTTGCAAATCTTTAGACCAGACTTTAAAGGGTATATTTGTTGAAATTATAAAAATAACATTTGCCTGAAAGATTCAGACTGTCCCATTGTGACTTCAGTCTGATGCTCCTTGGCTGAAGGATTGAGATTGGCCCATTGTGAAGTTAGGTTGATTCTCCTTGCCTGAAGTACTGAGATGGAAATAGTGTGACTTAAGGCTTGTGCTCCTTACCTGAAGGATTGAGACTGGACCATTGTGACCTCAGTCTGAAGGACCTTCTCTGAAAGATTAAGAATGGCCCATTGTGACCTAAGGCTGATGCTCCTTCCCTCATGCATTGAGTCTGCCCATTTTGACTTCAGGCTGGTGCTCCTTACCTGAAGCATTGAGACTGTCCCATTGTGATCTCAGAATCATAGAATCATAGAGTTGGAAGAGACCACTGGGGCCATCCAGTCCAACCCCATTCTGCCATGCAGGAACTCTCAATCAAAGCATCCTTGACAGATGGCCATCCAGCATCTGTTTAAAGACCTCTAAGGAAAGAGACTCCAATGCACTCTGAGGAAGGAGTCTGTTCCACTTTCGAACAACAAACTGTCAGTTAGATACTCCTAATGTTGAGGCAGAATCTCTTTTCCTGGAGTTTGCATCCATTGTTCAGGGTCCTGTTCTCTGGATCAGCAGAAAACAAGCTTCCTCACTCCTAAATATGACATCCCTTCAAGTATTTAAACAGGGCCATCATATCACCTCTGAACCTTCTTTTCCCCATGCTTCCTCACAGGGCATTGTTTCCAGACCCTTCATCATTTTAGTTGCAAAAGTCTTGCCTTGGGCAACTGTAATGACTGGGCTCCAGTCAATGGAGGTCTTCTTCAGGCAGTAAAGGGAGGTTTATGCAAACACAGAATGACATCACTGCTATGGAAGGCTCTCTTGACCAATCAGAGAGCAAGATGAAGGTTCTTCTGGAAGCTTCCGTGAGAAGGAGATATAAGGCCTGAGAGACCAAGAGACAGTTGGGGGAATTGTGTCGGTTGGAGATCGAGAGAGAGAGAGTTAAAGAGCGGATCTTGGAAGTTAGTCTCAGAATTGGACACTTAGGTTTATTTATTTGTTTTAATAGCTTGTATGAATTGAATATTATATACTTACAAATATTGTACCTGCAAGATTCTTAATATCTTGTATAGCTTATACTTCAGTTATATTTTGTTATTTATAATAAATATCTCCTTGGAGTATCTACTACTCGATGCTCCTTTTACACGTGTCTTGGATCGGTTGATGCTTGGGAAGATCAGGAAAGAAGTAGAAATAAGGTTCCTTAACTGGTCCCAGTGTAGGTTAAGGGAAACCCTTTTATAATTCGCTGGATGATGGCAGTGAGATTTAAGGAAGTTAAGGGTCTGCTGGGCTAAGAGCCATAATGTCTGAGGCGGTTTACAGACCGCCCTTTTGGGGTGGCCTCCACCCGTCCTTTTCCCCGATGGATCAGGGCCTCAGCTGCCACAGCGGCAGCCCTGAGGCCCCGATCCGCCGCTTTTCCAGGCAGTGGGGAAGTGGCAAAATGCCACTTCTCCGCAGCCTGGAAAGGGATGTCCTTGGGGCTTCAAACCCCAAGGACACCCCAACAGCAGCAGGGAAATGGAGAAAGGGGCCGCTTGTCCCCTTTCTTCTTTGTGTCACTGGCGCAGCAGTGTAAAGGCTGCGCCAATGGCACAAACCAAGGAAGGAGCTCCGTTTCAGAGCTCCTTCCGGCTCCGCAGAAAGGGCACCACAGATGCCCTTCAGCGGCATGAAGAAGTCATGTCCGCACTGCCCCATGTGGAGGCAGCGCAGCCGTGACGTCATAATGGTGGCACCCATGTAGAAAGGGCGCCACTATAACAACATACTAGAGTTGCGAGGCGTCTGAAAAGGCCACCCCAATGCAACCCTAGTACGCCTGTAGGCCGGCACAAAGTGCTGGTCTGTACAGCACCTCAATTAACAATTTGTAAGCCACTCTGATAGCCTTTTAGCTGAAGAGAAGGGTATAAAAATATAATAATAATAATAATAATAATAATAATAATAATAATAATAATTACAAGGCTGTGGTTTGGCTGCTTGGACCACAGGAAATCATCAAAGGGCAGAGGCAGTTAGAGCAGTTGTTGAACAATTATTTAAATTAATAAGAGATTGCTGGAAGAGATACATCTGGTTGCCTTTTTAAAGCCTTAAAAAATTATCAGATGTCTTCCGGAGGTTATTCCATAACTTGGGAGTGACAGAAGAGAAGGTCCTCTGGGTAAATGCAGCCAGTCTACTTTTTAATGGCAAGTTTTTACCAGAGGTCGTTAATGTGTGGGGCAGATTGATGGGAGAAGGAGATCCCATAAGCAAGCTGGACCCAAGCCATGAAGGGCTTTAAAGATTATAACCAAGACCTTGTACTATTCCTGGATATTAATAGGAAGCGAGTGAAGGGACTTTAGAATGGGTTTAATATGGTCACCTCTAGAACTTCCAGTGACAACTGTGGCTGCCATATTTTGAATTAAATGAAGTTTCCAGACTTGGTGCAAGGGTAGCCCTTTGTAGACTGCATTGCAGAAGTCAAGTTGTGTCGTTACCAGCATCTACATCATAGTTTCTTAGGTCTTCAGGTTCCAGGAAGGGACGCAGTTGGTGTATCAACTGAAGCTAATAACTGGCACTCCTGGCCATTGCATCTATTTGGATCGACGGATCCAACAGCACGACCAAACTGCAAACACACTCCTTTAGGGGAAGTGTGACCCCATCCAGGACCGGTTGACAAACCTTCATACCCAGATTAGGATCTCCAACAATAAGTACCTCCATCTTGTCTGGATTCAGTTTGTCTTTCTTTCCTCATGCAGCCAATTTTTTCCTCAAGACATAGGGGAGATGCCTTCCTTAATTGACGCTGAGGTCTGGGGCATGGAGAGTTATATTTGGGTGCCATCAGAGTACTGATAACACCCCACTCAGTGCCTCCAGATGACCTCTCCCAGCGGTTTCATGTAGATGTTAAACAGCATTGGTGACAGGATGATGCCTGAGGAACACCATATTCAAGCTCCCTTTTAGAGGAACAACTGTCTCCAAGCATCAACATCTGGAATCTGCTTGAGAGATAGGACCAGAACCACTGCAACGCATTGCCCCCGATCCCCAATTCCCTCAGGCTTTCCAGAAGGATGCCATGGTTGATGGTATCTAAAGCCACTGAGAGGTCCAAAAGCATCAAGAGGGTCACACTTCCCCTGTCGATACTTAAGTGTAGATCATCTACTAAGGTGAGCAAAGCAGTCTTGATTCCGTATCCTGTCCTGAACCAGTTTGAAATGGGTCTAGATAATCTGATTCTTCCAAGACTACTTCGACTTGAAGACTGTCAACTGTCCTCTCAATCACAGTGCTTAGAAATGGAAGATGAGAGACCGGTCTGTAATTGTTTATGTCCAAGGGATCTAGGGAGGGCTTTTTCAGAAGCGGCCACACCACTGTTTCTTTTCGGGAAGATGGAAAATAGCCCTCCCTAAGAGATGCATCTATGATATATCTCAGGTGAGTCCTAAGTCCATCTCCTTCTTGGATGACCAGCCATGAAGAGCAAGGGTCGAGAGGGCAAGTCGTCTTCTTCAGACTTCCAAGGAGCTTGTCCACAACCTCGGTACTCAGAGATTGAAATTGATCCAGTATGATCTTATTCACGGAGTCACTGGACACCTCACTTATAGCCTCTGCCAAATGCTGGTGTCCAAGTCAGCTCTTACCTGAGAGATCTTATGTGTGAAATGATCAATTAAAGTGTCACAGTGTGCTGTGGTATGTTCTAATAATGGGTTATGGGAGGCAGAGACCTGAGTCAGGTCCCAGATGCGTCCCCCCATTTCAGCATTCCCTTTATGCTTCTATTTCCTTGCAGCTTTCTCTCCCTCCCTCCTTCCTTTTTCTTTAACCTACATCCCTTCAAAGGAGTCCAAGACCCTTTCAGCATGTTTCCAGAATGGGGGGGCAATCTTTCTGGCGCCACAGGTCTCTCTACTGGTCCCCCTCCAGAGGGTTGTTGTGAAGGACTAGGTATATATTTGTGTGGGGATGCACTGGGATCCTGTGGGCCTCTAAGCCTAGATCCCAGAGTGCCAGGGATGTGTCAGTCTCCCCAGAAGGAGCTTTAGGGTCACTCTGTCTGCCTCTTCCTGGCTTTGGCCTAAACTTGGGCTCTTCTCTCCCCCCAGACAGAGCTCTCTCCCCCCAAGGAAAACTGCTCCCCCGTGAAAATGTTGTTTCCAATGCTATCTTGTGTGATGCTATTTATTTGGCACAAAAATCTTCCCCAAATGAGGAATGAGAAGGGTCTTTCCTCTGCCCCACTTTCCAGGAGGGAGGGAGCTCTTAAAAGCCCTTTTTACCTTTGGATCCCCCTCCCCTCCATGGCCATGCCTCTCTCCAAGGATCCCCCTGCCCTCTCTTCTCATAATAACCCCCCAAGTACTTGGGCCCCAAGGAATCCACCGAGGAGGGGGCAGGGAAGGAAAGAGGGAGAAGAGGCCTGGCAGCCCCCTCCCCCCGCCTTTCTTTGGGGGGAGGAGATCGGGGTTTCCTTCCTTCTTATAACCCCTCAAGAGCCCACCAAAAGAACCTCCAGCCATTCCTTGGAATGAACAAGGGCTCTCCCCACTTCCCCCTCCCTCAGAACAGACTGTGAGGGCAACAATGGCTTCAGGGGCTGAGACTGCACATGCACATATGCCCGAAAGGTCCCTCCTCAGCATGCGCAGGCATAACAAGGCCCTTGCTGCTGGTGCTGCTTATTCCACTTGCGGCCTTTGGAAGAAGGGAACCCACACCCTTCCTTCCTTCCTTGCTTCCTTCCGGAATGGAACCCAAGCTGCGGAGATGTACTCAGGAGGGATAGGCTGGGAAGACTCTGGTTTGTACATATAGAGCTCTCTCTCTCTCTCTCTGTATGTGTGTGTGTGTTTGCCTCTGTTATTATGGAGCTGAGGACTGAAGAGAGAAGGGTCAGTTTTGTGCAAATTCAGAACTTCTGTGCATAAAAGAGTCCAGTGTGTTGAAACAACAAAGAACTTTATTAAGAACACTCAGGCGGGGTACAGACCGCCAAAAAGAGATGCCTCTTTGGCGCCTCCCTCTGCTGCGCAGGAGCACCACAGCGTACAAATTGTGGGGCGCTGCTGCACAGCAAAGAAGGCGCTCCAAAAAGTGGCTTTTTGCGGCACCACAAAGCACCAAAGATGGCACGGTTACATCGCAGCTGCGCAGCGCTATTTGGAGGTGGCGCAACTGCGACATAATCGTTGTATGCGCCATATGTATGGCGCTGCACAACTGCAGCACCTACATGATGTGCTAGTGTTGCAGGATGTGTGCACGTGCTGCCCGAGGCAACCCTAGCACGTCATGGACGTGTGCCGCAAAGGGTCCGTCTGGACAGGGCCATAGAAATTCTGTGTTTAAGCTAGAACTTCCCACTCCAAGGCAAAGAATAAATTAAAACACCCAAACCTAAAACTCCACCTTCTTCCATACCTAACCCCATACCTCCAGTTCCCACAGTCTATGCCCCACAGGTAACAAACCCCCTTTTGCCATTCCCAGAAAGCAGTCCTTTCTGTTAAGACCATCCCCATTTTCTTCAGCAAACATCCCACAAATTCCAAAAACTATAATTCCCACAAATATTCTAGCCAGCAGCAAGAAATCCCACCCATCTAACTAGACTATTCCACAACCCATAATCCCCAGTCAAATTTAAATAATAAAGGTATGACTTATACTAATAGCAATTATACCCTAAACTTAAAATATAACTTTAAAACATAAGCAGAAATATGAACACACAAAATCACAACGGCCTTCTCTTATCACCACTGGCTTAAAAATATATTCTTTGTAGTCTTTCTTGACAAAAATAATATTAATTCACTTCTGGGATTTGCGTGGCTTCTCTCCTGTGTGGCCTTTGTGATGTCTCACTAGGTCTGACATCTGAGAAAAACATTTCCCACACTGCTGGCATTTGTATGGATTCTCTCCAGTGTGATTTTTCTCATGTGTCGTTAGGTATGACTTCGACGAAAAACATTTCCAACAATGCTGGCATTTGTATGGCTTCTCTCCTGTGTGGACTCTCTGATGTTTCACTAGGCATGACTTCCGAGAAAAACATTTCCCACAATGCTGGCATTTGTATGGCTTCTCTCCTGTGTGGACTCTCTGATGTACCACTAGGTATGACTTCCGAGAAAAACATTTCCCACAATGCTGGCATTTGTATGGCTTCTCTCCTGTGTGGACTCTCTGATGTTTCACTTGGGCTGACTTGTCAGAAAAACATTTCCCACAATGCTGGCATTTGTATGGCTTCTCTCCTGTGTGGACTCTCTGATGTGTCACTAGGCTTAACTTCCAAGAAAAACAGTTCCCACAATGCTGGCATTTGTATGGCTTCTCTCCTGTGTGGAGTCTCTGATGTCTCACTAAGTATAACTTCGAATAAAAACATTTCCCACAATGCTGACATTTGTATGGATTCTCTCCTGTGTGGACTCTCAGATGAATAACAAGGGTTGACTTGTAAGCAAAACGTTTCTCACAATGCTGGCATTTGTATGGCTTCTCTCCTGTGTGGACTCTCTGATGTCTCACTAGCTGTGACTTTGAATAAAAACATTTCCCACAATGCTGGCATTTGTATGGATTCTCTCCTGTGTGGACTCTCTGATGTGTCACTAGGTGTGTCTGCTGAGAAAGACCTTTCCCACAATGCTGGCATTTAAATGGCTTCTCTCCTGTGTGGACTCTCTGATGTACCACTAGGAATGACTTCGAATAAAAACATTTCCCACAATGCTGGCATTTGTGTGGCTTCTCTCCTGTGTGAACTCTCTGATGTGCCACTAGGACTGACTTGCAAGCAAAATTTTTCCCACAATGCTGACATTTATGTGACTTCTTTCTTGTGTGGATTCTTTCATGACTGACAAGTGATTCTGTAAACAAGGAAAATGACAGACAAGACAATCTCAGTGTTAGGAGAAGATGTTATCCCAAGATTTAGCCCCACGTTCACCCCTCCCTATTTCAGATCAGATTAATAGAGTTGGTGTGAGTGACTCGAGCATGACCCTGTTCTGGATACCCCCAAATCCATATAATGATTGTATCCTTACTCATAGGAGCTACCAAAGAAGAGATTGAGGGAACTTTGATGAGGGAATCAGTGGAAGCAGATAGTCAAAGGACTGTTGAAAAAATATTCCATTAACCATGTCAAAAAATACTTTGATTGACAGGTGGAATCATATCCTGTGAGACTGCCATAGAGTCTTGAGTCAGAGCCCAAGGCATGATGCAAGATAACTGCAGAAGTCACTTCATGCTGTTTGGCTCCAGGAGATAACTCAGAACCAGTGTACAGCTCACATGCAGATTGGTGTGGATTGGACTGGAGTTGTGTGAACAAGAGATGGTGAAGTTGAAGGAACTTGGAGAGGAGAGCTTGCAAATATTTGTATTATTTTGCAACTCAAGATAGAGAACGTCCAAGGATTTAAATGAAACCAATTGTGTTTCTGATTTATTTTTAAGTGAAAAGTGGCCAGTGTATTGCCAATATCTATATCTGGATATTTGTTTCCATACTCTGCTGTGTTATTCTTGAGCTGCATCTGGGAGTGTCACCCTCAGATTGCGCTGTATATTGGATTGTGAAAGCAATAGGAATTCAGAGCCAAGAAGGACCTGAGAGCCATTGTGCTAATCCTTTGTGTCTGAGATATTTCCACCAAGCACCCAGTGAATTTAATTTAGTTTCAAACCATTCTCCCCCAGGAATCTTTCTAAAATGATATAAACCTTTTTGAACACTCGGTTTCTGACCCCAAGAAACAATTACAGTATAAATATCTGCCCTGGCTGATTGTTCTTCGACGTCAGTCAAATTACAGACAGACAGTCTGTCAGTTTACATTGCTAAACACCTCACTACACTCACCAGCTCCACTTGCCATTGTTACTGACTTCTCTCACCATTCTTAACCCTCCACAATTGTAATCAAGTTCCACCTAGGTAAAGTTTTACCATTAGCAAAGCCTCACACTATTCACCACTCCAACCTTTGTTACTAGTTCTTGTGTGTGTGTGTGTGTGTGTGTGTGTGTGTGTGTGAACACCTATATCTGTATATGTGTGTATATTGCTTTTCCCCTAAATAAAACATAAAAACCTATTTCAAATGCATTTGGAGTTCTCTGTGCTTCCAGGCCTTGTATAGTTGGGCTGAATCCCAAGATCGCTCTTGCCCAAACAAACTAGATGTCTGCTTTCAGCAAAGTACCACATTCCCCTAAAAGCATAGCACTTGGGAGTATCCTCCCCAGACTCCAGCATTTTGGGTAACAAAGGGCCTCTGGAATCAACCATGGAACTAAGCAAGCTCACATTGGAAAAGAAACATTAGAGGAAAAGCAGGTTTGTGTCCCCTTTTCCTCCCTTCATAGATATTACTCATAATTGCTAAATGGAACCCCTAAATATGTCTACAAACAAGGATTTGAGCCAATTCTCAGAAGTTCTCTCAAACCAGTTCTTAAAATCTGTCAGGTTCATGGCTGCCTCCCAATCCCCAAGGCCCCTCTCCTTTGGTGTCTCTCCAATAGTGCCTCACTAAACTATAAATTCAGATATTCTACAGGATGTTGCTATCACAAACTGCACTTGAAAGGGATCTAGGACTCCTAAAGGCCAATGTGATTCTAGGCTGCATTAATAAGAGTATAGTTTCTAGATCAAGGGAAGTAATAGTGCCACTCTATTCTGCTTTGGTCAGGCCTCACTTGGAATAATCCTCACTTGGAATAATTCTGAGCTCCACAATTCAGTTAGAACATGCCCAGAGGAAGGCAACCAAAGTGGTGAAGGATCTGGAAACCATCAAGCCCTATGAGGAGCAGCTTAGAGAGCCGGGTATGTTTACCCTGGAGAAAAGAAAGATAAGAGTAGATATGATATCCATGTTTAAATATCGGAAAGGGTCATCGTATTGAGGATGGAGCAAGCTTGCTTTCTGCTACTACAGAAAAAAGGAGACACCACAGTGGATGCAAGCCACAGGGAAAGAGGTTCCACCTAAACATTAGGAGGAACTTTGGGACAGTAAGAGCTCTTCCACACTCCCTTAGATTTTGGTGGAGTCCTCTTCTTTGGAGGTCTTTAAACAGAGGCTGAATGGTGCTTGGAATGTGTATTCCTGCATGGCAGAAGAGGGTTGAACTGGATGGCCCTTGTGGTCTATTCCAACTCTATGATTCTATAATCCTAGTGGATTCAGGTTCCTTACCCACAGAGGCCACATTCTCATAGTTCTCCATCATTACAGAACTGTACATAAGTCGCTGCTTCTTCGTCAACAGTTTCCATTCGTCCTCGGTGAAATATATTGCCACATCAGCAAAGGTCACCTGCAACAGAAAATAGCTCTCATCCACAGAGTGACTAAGCAAAAGGGGAGGAAAGCACATGGTGCATCCAAATATTATTTGATCACTTCAAAATTCAGTCCAGGAAATAAACTTTACATTCTGTCAGCAAGAAAAAAGCTACTGCCTTTGAGATCAGTTTGTCTTGAATACTTTCAATATAATATACAATATAATTTAGGCCATGGCTGGGATATTGATGATGGATTAGGATACTGACTATCCCAACACATATTGTTCATTTAGCCACAAAAGAATTATGGTGCATTTAGACATTTCATGCCAAATTTTAGAACCAAATGTCATTATTCAAAAACATTTCTGGGGAGCACTCTGGGCTTGAGGGCCACTGGGCCCACCCCCAATTTAGATGCAGAGATGTTCTCCCATATCCCCAACATTTCACAGATGGGAAAAGGAAGACACATGTGGACAAGCAACACCAAAAGGTGGTCAAGTTGGCCAAAGTTGTTTATGAGGAAGATCACACAAGCTAGGAAGGGCACAGCAGTTTGCTTTTGCTTCAGCCTCCTGGGAAGGGCAATACCCTGCTTCCTTCTTTCCTTTTCTCTCCCCTCTTTTGAATTGATGGGATGCAAAACTGAATGGGATTCAGGAACTGAAGTGAGCTGAGAGGGGGGAAATGGGAGGATGAGAGAGCAACTGGGACATTTTTAAAAGCCCCTGAAAAAATGGGGCGACAGAGGATTAAACAGGACTGTCTCTGCTAAATTGGGAGAGTATGTTCCCCGCTTGCTTTCATGAACTATCCCAGCAGTGACACAGATGAAACTGATAGTCAAGAACCTCGACTCACCAAAGAGTTCTTGCACCTCTGCATCCTCTTTCTCTTGGAGCCCAACTCCCATCGCTTGGCCTCTGTGTCGGCCATCAGGTGGGCAGGGGTCCTGGTCCTTGCACTTGGGTCACTTCCAGAAAAAGGTGCCCCAAAGCTGTGTCCAAGGGGGCCGAGATGAAGTTCCTGCGAAAGGAGACCAGAGATTCAAAAAAGGACGCAAACTGGATCTCCTATAAAGAATTAATCTTTATCCAAATAGATAGAACTGGTTATAGAGTAAAGACACGAGAAGATCCTAATGATCAGGGTTATGATATTTCATGGTTCTTTTACAATTAAGAGAGCTCTTCCTAATGGATAAAAAACAATACATTATTGGCAAATCAGAGGGAGGGGGCCTTGGGAGATATAGGGCCTTCCTGAGATATTCAGTGTTCGCTTCCTAACAAAGGGGTTTCTGGCCTCATAAAGGATTTGGGGCAAACTGGATCTGAAAGGCAGTAGTAGCCTTTTCTCTTGCCAATGGGATTTACAGTGTATTTCCTGGACTTGATCTCCCAGAATCCACAGGGCCAGAAAGAGGAAGGTCCTGCCCTGCAGTAAGGCCCCTCCAGTCCCTCTGAAACAAGGACTACAACTCCCATGTCTTCTTTCTTTCTTTCTTTCTTTCTTTCTTTCTTTCTTTCTCCCTAGCTGCCTTGTGTCAGTGGTGTTACTTCTCTTTTGTCATTGTGTGCTTTCAAGTTGTTTCTGACTTATGGCAACCCTAAAGAAAGCCCTTGCAGGCTTTTCTTGGCAAGATTTGTCCAGAAGTGGTTTTCCAAGTGCCTTCCTCTGAGGCTTAGAGAGTGTGACTTGCCTAAGGTCACTCAGTGGGTTTCCATGGCCAAAAGGGCATTTGAACCCTGGGCTCCTGGGTCATAGTCCAATGCTCCAGCCACTGAACCACACTGTCTCTTTCTTGAGTCTTTGTCTTATTTTGTGGAGTGGCTCCAAGTCATTGTCGACTTCTGGGGAGCCTCTCCTGGGGTTTCCTTGGCAAGAGTTGTTCAGAGGAGGTTTGCCATTGCCTTCCCCTGAGGCTGAGAGAGTGTGAATTCTTGTCCAAGGGACCCAGTTGGTTTCATAGAGGAGTGGGGCACTGGACCCTGGCCCCCAGAGTGGTAACCCAACACTCAAACCACTGCACCACACTGCCTCCCTTTCCCATGTACAACCTGGGAAATACTGTAATTGCAGACTTTTTTCTGTTCTTCATGTGTGTCATCAATTCAGTTCCAACTTATGGCAACCCTAAGGCAATCTTACCATGGGGTTTTCTTGGCAGGTTTCTTCAGAGAGGGGTTGCCATTGCCATCCTCTGAGGCTGAGAGAGTGTAGCTTGCCAAGGGTCACCTAAGTCCAAAACAAACTGCAGCAATAATCCAATCTGAGACGGCTTTAACTGCCCTGGC
>JACSCI010000106.1:41712-58762 GCA_016801065.1 Sceloporus tristichus | reverse complement strand
TTTGCTTACAAGTCAGTCCTTGTCAAGCATCTGAGAGTCCACACAGGAGAGAAGCCATACAAATGCCAGCATTGTGGGAGATGTTTTTCTTTGGAGTCAAACATAGTGAGACATCAGAGAGTCCACACAGGAGAGAAGCCATACAAATGCCAGCATTGTGGGAAAGTTTTTTCTCAGAAGTCACACCTAGTGAAGCATCAGAGAGTCCACACAGGAGAGAAGCCAAACAATTGCTAGCAGTGAACTAATTTTTTTCCCCAAGAAGGATTACAGAAAATATATTTTCAGTCCAGTGGTGAAAAGGCCGCTATGATTTTGTTTGTAAGGTTTGTCTGTCCATGTTTCTGGTTTATATGTGCATATGTCTGTTTATCTTTTAAAGTTATATTTTGTTAAGTTTAGGTTTTAACTGCCTTTACATTCTGCCCTTGGCTTACACAGGGGATCCGTTCTGGACCCCCCCCCCTCCACATAAGCCAAATACTGCACATGCTCAAGCCCTATTCAAGTGAATGGGGCTCTTGCATGTGGTGGTGCGTTGGCGCCTGTGCGACACGGGCCCACGCCCCCATAATCCGAATGGGACGCACCGCCCCTTGCGCCCCGCATGGCTTTCACCATATACTGAAAGCCACGTATGCCGTGGGCGCACTGTAATATAGATAATTGCTTTGGATTATAAACTGGGCTGGGGATTATGATTTGTGGTATAAATTACCTAGATGGGGGGCTGGGATGTGTTGCAGCTGGCTAGAATAGTTATGGGAATGATAGCATTTGCAATGTATGGGATGTTGGCTGAAGAAAGTTGGAGGCCGGTATTAACAGAAAGGAGCTAGTTTCTGAGACTGGCAAAGAGGGCTTGGTTAATTGTGGGGCAGAGCCTCTGGGAATTGGAGGTGGGGCTAGGTTTGGAAGAGGGTGGAGTTTTAAGTTTGGGGGTTTCAATGTTTTCTTTGTCTTGGGGAGGGCAGTTCTGGCTTAAATGCTGGATTTCTGATTATGTGTTCACAATAAAGTTATTTGTTGTTTCAACACGTTGGACTCTTTGATGCACAGAAGTTCTGAATTTGCACAACACACACTTTCTTCTCAGTCCTCAACTCAGTTCCCAGCCATAAGAAGAACAGAGACAAACACATCCTCCAAGTCTCCTCAAAGGAAGAAAGTGTATGGAAATGTATGAGAAAAGGGGGCAGGGGGCCCTTGAGGAGAGGCATGGCCATGGGGGGGGGACGGCAGGGTCATTTAGATGAAAAGGGGGCTTTGAGGAGCCCCTTCCTCCTGGAAAGTAGGGCAGAGGAGAGACCCTCCTCACTTCCTCTTCATTTGGGGGGAGATGAGGTCTGGCAAGCCCCTTTCTTTGGTCTTCCAATGGGGCACCCTCTGCATCTCTTGGGGGCTGGGATGGGGTTCAGAAGAGGGGAGGCTCCAGTCAAAAGACTTTTGTGACCAATAAAAAGCATCAGACAGCATAGGCTTCAACAGCATTGGAAACAACAGGTTTTTTGGGGGGGAAGGGGGTTCTGTCTGAGGAGGAGAGAAGAGCCCAGATTTATGCCAAAGCTGTGATATATGTTGTATGTTTCTTTAAGTCTTACATCCTCTCTCTTCATTCACCTGTTCTGTGTTATTGTGTTCCTATAAATCATTATGTGATCTTGGGAGTGGTGGGAGCTGTTTGGAAAGAGGTTGATTTTGTGTGTGAGTATTCTGAAGCTCCAGTGTTCCAGAAGATACTGACTTTTTAATAAATGTATTTATCTGTTTAAGAAGCTAGAGGAAGCATTCTTCACAACATTACATGGTGTCAGAAGTCTGGACTTCCTTTGACCTCCACCTCCCCTGGCTTTGCAGGGGATTTTGGTGGTGAGTTGGAAGCAGTGGGAACAAGCCTTTCAAAATTATCTTACAGCAGTTGGAGCAGATAAATATTCAAGGACAAGACAAATAGCTATCATCCTGAGTTGTGTTGGACAGGATGCTGTTGAAGTCTATAATACGTTTGTTTTTTCTGATATGGAGCCAAAAGATGTTGATGAAGTACTTAAGAACTTTAGAGACTATTTCACTCCTCGGACAAATGTTATATTTGAGTGTTATTTGTTTTGGAGTTGCTTATGGAAAAGCGAAGATTCTGTCAATACTTTTGTCACAGACATACGAGGCAAAGCAAAAAACTGTGATTTTGGTTCTGTGACAAATGAGATGATAAGAGACAAAATTGTTTTCAGTGCACCAGAGCAGATGAAGGAAAGCCTTTTAAAGCAGTCTGACCTTACATTAAAGAAGGCATTGGAATTGTGCCGTTTGGCTGAAGTGACCACAGCTTGGTTGCAGACTATGGTATGTTCTGGCAAACAACAACAGGAAGTGTGTGCAACACATCAAGATTTTGAAGAAATACCAGTTCAAACACATGGACATAAAAAGTTTGCTTCGGATAAGAAACAGGCTCCTGTTGGATGTATATTATGCGGAAGATGTGGAACTGAATATAGACCATACAAGTGTCCTGCATTTGGGAAACTATGTCATAAGTGTGGAAAGAAAAATCATTTTGCTAAGCTGTGTAGGCTTGTGAGGACAAATGTGAGGACATCAAGTTCATAATTTGGACATACAAACTTTATTTATAGGACTTCTATCTCATGATATTTCTGAACCTGCGCTGGCAAATCAGACCCCAGGATGGTATGCAGATGTAACCTTGAAGGGGTTTGCAGTAAAGTTTAAACTAGATACAGGGGCTGAGGCAAATGTTCTGCCATCAAAAATACTAAATGCTCTGCCAGGAAAAAAAGAATTAGTTAAAAGTGAAGTAGTTCTTGTAGCTTATGGCGGAGCTCAGATAAAGCCTCTTGGTACGATTGTCCTGGAAGGGTGCACTAAAAATGGAAAAGCCAATTTGTTGTTTTATGTAACAGATAAGTCAACACTTCCATTGTTGGGCAAAGTGGCGTGTGAGACTTTAAATTTAGTGCGTCAGGTTGATGACATAGGCCTGGTTAATTTTACATCATGTGAACAATTAGTTACAGCATATTCAGATGTTTTTGATGGACTTGGGGAATTTGAAGGTCCTCATCATATACACATTGATCAAACTGTCCCTCCTGTGATACATGGCTGTAGGAAGATACCTATTGCAATCTTGGATAGGTTAAAGGAGGCTCTAAGTCAAATGCAAGCAACAGGAGTGGTGTCTAGAGTTGAAGGTCCCACAGACAGGGTCAACAGTTTGGTTGTGACAGAAAAGAAACATGGAAAGTTACGTATATGCCTTGATCCTCGTGATTTAAAATAAAGCAGTTTGTAGGTAACATTATACCATTCCTACAATAGAGGAGGTATTAGCTAGGTTAGCAGGAATGAGATTTTTTACCACCATAGATGAAAAAGATGGTTATTGGCAGGTGAAGTTAGATGAAGCCTCAGCCCGTTTGTGTACATTCAATACACCATGGGGAAGATATTGTTTTAATCGTCTGCCATTTGGGCTTAAGTCTTCTAGCGAGGTATTCCAGCAAAAGAATGAAGAAACTTTTGGGCATATAAAAGGAGTGTATATGATTGCTGATGATATGATAATAGCCGGAAAAACTTCTGAGGAACATGATCAGATTTTACAGTAGGTAATGGAGACAGCAAGGGCCAAAAACATCAGGTTCAACAAGGGAAAGATTCAGTTTAAAATTGATTCTGTGAAATACATGGGAGTCGGGACATATAGTGACAGCTGAAGGTGTTAAGGCTGATGAGGAAAAGATAAAAGCAATTCGAGAAATGCCCCCTCCGCAAGAGAGATGGGGGGGGGGTCTTAGATGTTTAGGGATTGTTCTATATTTGGCAAAATTTATTCCACAAGAGTCAGAGCTTACAGCACCTTTAAGGGCGTCACTGAAGAAGAATGTCATGTTTCAGTGGATGCCTGAACATCAGGCTGCATTTGGAAGGGTCAAACAACAACTGTGTCAGGCACCGGTGCTTCAATATTTTGATGTTGAAAAGCCAGTAATTGTTCAAGCCGATGCGTCAAAAAATGGATTAGGTGCTTGTTTGATGCAAGATGATAAGCCAGTATTTTATGCATCCAGATCTCTTAGTCAGGCAGAACAAAATTATGCTCAAATAGAGAAGGAATTGTTAGCTGTGTTGTATGCAATGAAGAAATTCCTTCAATATGTCTTTGGTAAGGAAGTATTAGTTCAGTCTGATCATAAACCACTAGAAGTAATTTTCAAAAAGCCAATTGGTGGTGCTCCTGCTCGTTTACAGCGTATGTTATTACAACTTCAAAGGTACCAACTTAACGTAGTGTATACTCCAGGGAAGTATATGTATTTAGCTGACACATTGTCCAGGGCTACCGTAGATCCTCCTAGCAATGATGAACAACAAGTAGAGGGGGAAAGAGTGATACATGAGTTGAGTACGATAGCAATGCATCCAGCAGGGGTTGCAGCTATAAAGGAGGCAACTGCAAAGGATGAACAGCTTCAGGCAGTGGTCACTTTTACAACACAGGGCTGGCCACAATATTACAGAGAGGTACCCTCAACAGAGAAGCCATTCTGGTCAGTGAGAGATTCCCTCCGATATGAAGAGGGTATTCTCTATGAAGGAGAAAGGGTTGTTATTCCATTTGCCCAAAGGCAAGAAATGCTATCTCAGTTGCATGAATCCCATCAAGGTATTCAGAGGACTAAAGCAAGAGCAAAAGGCCTTATGTATTGGCCTGGTATGGGCAAGGATATTGAAGTATGTATTGGGAATTGTTCTGTTTGTGCATATTATGCATCAAGCAATCAAAAAGAACCACTTATACCTCATGAGATACCTGAGATACCTTGGGAAAAAGTGGGTATGGATATTTTTGAGCATAAATCGTGTGCTTCCTTCTGGTGGTGGATTATTATTCAAAATATCCAGAAGTTGTAAGCATTCCAGATAAAACAGCACGGACAGTAATATCAAGATTAAAAGCTATATTTGCACGGCATGGCATTCCTAAAATCGTAATGAGTGATAATATGCCTTTCGCTAGCCGTGAGTTTCAACAGTTTGCTCGGGAATGGGGTTTTCAGCAGTGTTTTAGTAGTCCAGGATACCCCCAGTCTAATGGAATGGCAAAAAGAACGATACAGTCTATTAAACAACTGATTAAGAAGGCAGAAGACTCAAAAAGAGATCCATACTTGGCACTATTAGAATATCGAAACACTCCTGTGGCTGGAATGTTATATTCACCAGCACAAATGCTGATGAACAGAGCATTAAGGACTAAACTCCCAGTAACTAAGGATGTGTTATCTCCAGAAGTGCCTAGTGGTGTAGGAGATTGTCTCAAAAGAGCTCAGGAGAAACAGAAATATTATTATGATCAAACTGCAAAGTCCCTTAAGGCTCTGCAAGAAGGAGATCATGTATGGGTTGAAGAGAAGGAAGGGTGGTCTGCTGCAACTGTCGTAGAAAAGTGTAGGCAGCCCTGAACATATTGGGTTGCGACTGAGGATGGACAGAAGTATAGACGCAATAGGCGTAAATTGCGACGCCGGGGAAAGGTTGCCGATAGTCACGTGGAAGTGAGTTAGGATGTTTACCAAGGTGACCAAGATAATTGTCAAGGTACAAGTGTTTCCCAGGTAAAAGGAAGGTCCCCCATACATGTAACATCCTATGGGAGAAAGGTATTCTTACCTGAGAGATATGTACCATCATGAGTGAAATTTCTTTTTTTATGATGTTGTGAAGATTGCAATTTTATTACTAATGTATAATTCTTATGAATTTTTAATGATCTTAATATTGTAATGGTAATTCTTCTTTTTCTGAAAGAAGAGGGATGTGATATATGTTGTATGTTTCTTTAAGTCTTACATCCTCTCTCTTCATTCACTTGTTCTGTGTTATTGTGTTCCTATAAATCATTATGTGATCTTGGGAGTGGTGGGAGTTGTTTGGAAAGAGACTGACTTTGTGTGTGAGTATTCTGAAGCTCCAGCGTTCCAGAAGATACTGTCTTTTGAATAAAGTGTAATTATCTGTTTGAGGAACTTGACGGAGCATTCTTCACAACATTACAGGGTTTTCTTGACAAGATTTGTTCAGAGCAGGTTTGCTCGTCTTCCTCTGAGGGTGAGAGAGTGTGACTTGCCCAAAGTTACCCAATGAGTTTCTATGGCAAAGTGAGGACTTGAACCCAGGTCTCCCAGAGTCCATTACACCATGCTGGCACATTGCTCCTTACTATTAAATATTAAAGCATTCTACACCTATGTGCTGTTCTGTGCCACAGAAGTGACACTGGTTTCTGTCCTGGGCCCAGAGCTTTTCAACATCTTTATCAAGGACTTGGATGAAGGAACAGAGAGCCTGCTTCTCAAATTGACAGATGAGGCCAAATTAGGAGGAGTAGCTAATACCCCAGAAGAGAGGATCAATATCCATAGTGACCTGAATAGATTAGAAAGCTGGGCCAAAATTAACCAAATCAATTTCAGCAGAGAGAAATGTAAGGCACTGCACTTAGGGAGACAAAATGCCATGCACAGGAGACTTCCGGGTTGGAATGGCGCCCCGTTGAGACGGCCTCCACTGTGGCTCTGTGGAGACGCCTCGGCTAAGCGGGAATTCCTGGTAGCAGACGTTTCTGCATCAGGAGAATCCCCCTTAAAGAAAGGGGGATCTGAGGGGGCTCGTCGGAAGGTCCCAAACCTTCTCCGGAGCTGAGGATTCAGCAGTAGGTTCGACCCGCTACGTGGGGAGGACGGAAGCCATTGGAGAAGGGGGATCTGTAGAGCAATCCACGCCCGCATAGTTTAAAACAGCGGCTTCGCACAGGGGCGACCACCAACTTTTTAAAAGAAGAGGGAGAACAACAGCGTAAAGACGCGGAATCTTTCTTGGATCACTCCAGAGACAACAACTGAGAGATAAACCCAAAGAAAAGGGATTAAAGTAGCTCCTTATATAGTGGAAGAAGGGGATTATAAGAATATCCTAGACCCCATTAAAGACTGGTGAGTTATATTTGATATGGAATAGTTGGAATACTTGGACTGATTATAGACACAACGTGGCTTAAATCTTAAAAAGAGATATTAGTATATAGTATTTTTTCCTTGTTTTTGAAAAATAAAGAATGTATATTCCCACCCATTGGAGGATTCTATAACTTTAGCCCAATTGAGGAAAGACTATTGAGTGAGACTACGTGATTTATGCACTGGATAAGAAGGCAAAGACTGACTAGCCTGATAAGGGCAGTAAGATAAATAAACACTTGGAGTAAACGTCCTTGAAAACTCACCTGTGACTGTGTAGAAGAGAGGAGAGCCTCTAGGAGGAGGAGGGCTGAGACGTCCGGGAAGCGGGAGAGAGAGGGAGAGAGACGCGGAGGAATCCACTGCCGAGGGGAGGAGGGAAGAGGAGAACAAGACCAGCGAGAGGAGGAGACAGACAGACTAGAGGAAGTGACGAAGGAGAGAAGAAGAGGAATCATAGAGCTAAAACACCGGAAGTACAGTGGATAGAGTGGGACCGGAAGAGGAAGTAAAGGAAGAAACAAGAAGGTCCCTCACACAACAGAAGAAAGGATTTTATAGAGGCGCCCTAGGAGGACTGAAATAGCTGGGAAAAGACATAGAAACGGAAGTTTTTGGGTGAGATAATAAATAATACAAACAGCAAGGAATTTCATACAAGAAGGACTGAGAAAGTTAAAATAACTGATTGACTGGGGGAAGTAGAGTAAAATGTGCTATTTCTAATTATCTGTTTATTAAATTGAGTAAGATAGGTGCAAGGATTTAATAGAGAGATATAGGTGATATAGGAGGGATAAGGACGAAGGACAGCTGGAAGGACTTTATAAGGATAAAAAAGAAGAGAAGAAATTGGTTTAGAGAGGAGTAGTGAAGATATACCTTTGAGAATTCCTTTTTGATTATTTGTACCCACACCTGAGGATAATTTTGAAATATAATATATTTAGAAAATTATAGAACGTTTAAGGATTTGGTAATATTAAAAGGATTAATCCTACTGAATTTTTATTTAAATATCTATGTTTGAATTTAATGAAATTTAATGAAATTTTGAAAATGAAATGTTGTTTGTGATTTGAACTTATACTGTATATTATATGATATAGAATTCGGGGGACTTTGGGAAATAAGTATAGCTGTAACGTTTTGAAATAGAGTTTTAGTGGATATATACAAGAAAGTGAAAGTTCAGTTTAAATATTAAGATATTAAGAAGAAATTGGATATTAAGTTGGTTGGAAAGTTAAGAAATATTTTTTGAATTTGGTGCCAAATAATCAAACTGTTTTTTTTAGACCTTGGGATTGAATAATAGTTGAAGAAAATTATAAAGAAGCTTTATAAGAATATGAATACTAGAACTCAATCCCAAAAATTACAAGCGCAAGCACAAGCCCAAACTCAACGAAGAAACTCATCGGAAAAATTAAATTCAATGGATATTAATCAACTCATTTTAGAGAAAATTGAAAATCTATCTTTAAGCTTATCCTCTAATTTGACAAAGGAAATGCAAAATTTTAAGAGAGAAATTAAGGAAGAGATCAGGTCTGATTTGAAAGAGATAAGGGAGGATTTGAAAGAGATAAAACAAACAGTTGATAAGTTAACTGTAGAGATACAAAAAACAAAACAAAGGGTGGATATTCTAGAATATAGAAGTGAAAAATTGGAAACAGATTTTGGAAGACTTCTAAATAAAAGAGATGAAGACCTAGATGAAAGGGCAATCTGGGAGCAAAAAATGAAAGAAAAATCGGTGAAAATTAGAGGATTAGCGGAGAAGAAAGACGAGAAATTAGAGGAAACCTTAATAATAGAAATAGCTAAATTTTTAGATAAAGACCCAGTTTTCTTTGAGGATGAGGTTGATAATTTGTACAGAGTTAATTCGATAGTGGCTAAACAAAGGGGCCTACCTCGGGACATAGCATTACATTTTGTAAAGAAAAGAACTAGGGATGCATTTTTAGCAAAGCATAATGAAAACCCTCTTCGAATAAACGGTACAGAGTTGAAGGTTATGAAAGATATCCCTGCTCGTATTCTTCGTAAAAGAAGAGACTACGCGGCACTCACGGCTTTTCTGAGAAAGGAAGGAATTTCCTACCGCTGGGAACTTCCAGAAGGACTGACCTTTTGGTGGCTCAAGAAAAGAGTAAAAATTAGTTCACCTGATCAAGCAAGATCCTTTTTGAGACGGGCTTCAGAACAAAGGAAGGATAGAGATAAGGAAGAAAAGGAGAAAGATCAAAAGGAATCAAATGTTGGAAGAACCCAAGAGAAGGAAGGAGAAACGGCTGGGAATCTGATGAACCTTGACCTCCAAGTCCTATTAGAGGAAGAGGAAAGAATAAGAAGAGAGGAACAAGAAATACAGGAAGAAGGAGAAGAAGAAGAAGAAGGAGGAGGAGAAGAAGGAGAACTGTAGACTTACTTAAAGCTATATTATTTCTCTACAATCTTTTTTTTAAAGAATTGATGTAATACTACCCTAATAAAATTTCTTTATATCATACATAATCAGACTCGAGTTTGTTTAGAAGATACATTGTTATGATGGAAAATTTAAAAATTTTGACTTGGAATGTACAGGGCCTAAATACACCTCAGAAGAGAAAAAAAGTGTTTTATTATTTACAAAAACAGAAATTGGATATTGTTTGCTTACAGGAAACCAGAATTAAAGAAAAAGATAAAAAATATTTAAAGTGGAGTAAATTAGGGCAAGAATTTATATCAGCGGCCAAGGTTAAAAAAAAGGGAGTAGTAATTTATATCAACCATAAATACATAGCGAAGGAAATTGTAAAAGATAGCGAAGGACATTTTATTATTGTAGAGGTAATAGTTAAAAATCAAAAGTTGATACTGATAGGGGTATATGGTCCGCTAGAAAATAAGAATAAATTCTATAAAAAATTGAAAGAGACCCTAATTAATATAGAAGCAGAGAATATAATTCTCTGTGGAGACTTTAATGGGGTAATTAACCCAACATTGGACAGATTCTCGGACAAAAAAATTAAAATCAATCAAGGAAAACTACCGCAACAATTTTTTGATTTACTGAAAATACATGAATTGGAAGATACATGGAGAATTAAAAATGGAGAAAATAAAGACTTCACGTTTTATTCTAACCCACATAAAACATGGTCTAGGATAGATTTAATCTTAGCATCGTTACACCTATGTAAAAATATAAAGAAAGTGACAATAATTCCTAAAATCTGGTCAGATCACAGCCCGGTTCAATTAGAATTACAAGTAGGCAAAAGAGAATATAGTTGGAGATTAAACACAGGTTTGCTGAAAGATGAGAAGCTTGTGAAAGAATTAAAGGAAAATATTGAATTATATTTTAAAGAAAACTGGAATAATGAATCATCTTTACAGAATATATGGGACGCTATGAAATCGGTCATAAGAGGTTGGCTGATAAAGAAAGCAGTAGAAAAAAAGAAAAGTAGAGAAAGAGAATTGGACAAGTTAAAAGAAACATTGCAAGTGAAAGAGTTAAGTTTAAAGAAAGAACCCAGCAATAAGAAAATTCAATATGAAATAAAAGTATTACAAAGTCAAATTAGAAGTCTGTTGGTGGATGAGATGGAGAAAAAAATGAGATATGTGAAACAGAGATATTTTGAATCGGCGAATAAGGTGGGGAAATTATTGGCAACACAACTGAAAAGAGAGAAAGCTAAAAGAACAATAACAGCTGTTAAAAAAGATGAGGTTCTAATCTCGGATCAGGAAAAAATTAAAAAAACTTTCTTGAATTATTATAGAGAGTTGTATAAAAAGAATAAAGTTGATGAGAGAAAAATAGCTAAATACCTGGCAAAAATCAATTTGAAAGAATTTACACAGGAACAAAGAGAAGAGTTAAATGGTCCCATAACAGTACAAGAACTCTCACAGGCTATCTCTTCCAGCAAGCTAGGGAAATCACCGGGCCCAGACGGATTTGTAAATGAATTTTATAAAATTTGTGAGGACCAAATAAAAGTACCAATGGTAGAAGTGATGAATGAAATTAATAAAGGTAAAATACCCCAAACATGGTTGCAATCCACGACAATTTTAATACCCAAAGAAGGGAAAGATCTGTTGACCCCAAAAAATTATAGACCTATTTCATTATTGAATTCGGATTACAAATTGTTCGTATCGATATTGGCCTCAAGATTAAAAAAAATATTAAATGAATGGATTCATCCTGATCAGAATGGCTTTCTCCCGAATAGATATATTAAAGACAACATGAGGAATATTATTAATCTGATTGAAATTCATGAAAAAAAAATTGACAGGAAAATGGCTTTATTTTTCATCGACGCAGAGAAAGCATTTGACAACGTAGATTGGGAATTCATGCTTGGAGTATTGAAAACCATTAAAGTAGGTCCAAATTTTTTAAAAATGATTGAGACAGTATATGGAAAACAAGAGACTAAAATTTTGATTAATGAAGAAAAGACAAAATCATGCGAGATAACCAAAGGAGTAAGACAAGGATGTCCATTATCTCCATTACTTTTTATATTAGTTTTAGAACCCCTTTTAGAAACAATTCGTAATAATGAAATGATCGAAGGATTTAAATATAAAAAAGAGGAATATAAACTAAGAGCATTTGCGGATGATTTGGTCCTGACGATTGCTAAACCAACGGAAAGCTGTGAACAATTATTGAAAATTTTGAAAAAATTTGGCAGAGTATCAGGTTATCGAATAAATATTGATAAGACAAAATTACTTGGATTAAATTTAACCAAAGAAGAAAAATTACTGATAGAACAAAAGACGGGATTTAAATTCGAAAATAAGGTTAAATATCTGGGCTGTGATCTTACAACTAAAAATACGGACTTATTTAGGAACAATTATGAAAAGACTTGGGCACTTATTAAAAAAGAATTGGCAAGATGGAACAATCTAAATATTTCATGGATGGGAAGAATCGCAACAATAAAGATGATGATTCTCCCCAAGATGTTATATCTATTTCAGAATCTCCCGATTATAATTAATGACAAGCCATTTATAAAATGGGAAAAGGACTTAAACAGTTTTATTTGGAAGAATAAAAGATCACGTATTAAAACAAGAGTAATGCAAGATGCAATTGAGAGAGGAGGGTTAGCATTACCAAACCTGAAGTGGTATTATTATGCTGCGGTGTTGGATTGGTTGGTTGATTGGATTAGACTGGAAAAAAATAGAACATTAAATTTGGAGAAAATTGATTTAAATTATGGCCTGCATGGATATTTATTTTATAATAAAATTAAATTGGACAAAAAATTTAATGATCATATAATAAGGAAATCTTTGATTAGAATATGGACAAAGTATAAGAAAAAGTGGTGCCCTGTTATCCCAACTTGGACGTCCCCGAATGAAGCGCTATTTAGCCGAATAGTAATAAAAGAAGATAGATGGGTGACATATGAACATTTGACAAAAATACGGGACAATCAAAGGGTAATGAAAACACAAGACGAATTGATTATAGAGGGATACAAATGTGACTGGTTTGCATTTAGACAGTTTAGAGAGAGGTTTTTGGTAGACAAAAAAATGGAAGGAATAGGTGCGGTAGATGCACAACTAGAAAAAATTATTAATAACCCAAAAAAACAAATCGCAAAGTTTTATAACTTAATCAGAAATTTTGAAATGGAAACTGAGGTAGTTAAAGAATATATGATAAAATGGTCAAAAGATATAAAAGAACCAATTCATTTACAACAATGGGAGAGAGTTTGGAAGGGAAGATTGAAATTAACACCAAGTATGGAAATTAAAGAAAATATCTATAAATCAATGTACAGATGGTACTTGACACCATTTAAACTCTCTAAAATGTTTAACAAAAACAACACCTGTTGGAAATGTAAAAAGGAGGTTGGCACCTACTTCCATAGTTGGTGGAAATGCCCATTAATAAATACATTTTGGAAAGAGATACATAAAGAAATCAAAAAGATGTTACCAGTTAGAGGAAAACCAAGCCCGACAATGTATCTTCTAAACATTACAGAGAATTTCAAGGACGACCCAAATAAAGAAAGACTTTTATTTTATATGATAGTGGCGGCAAGATCATCGATTGCAAAAAAATGGAAGACGGAAGAACTACCAGTAATTGAAGAGTGGAGATTAAAGATGATGAGCTTTCTCGAGATGGACAAATTAACAACATTATTGGGAAAAGGATCACTAGATGATTTTTATCGGGTGTGGGATCCATGGTTAAAATATGTTAAATAAGGATTGATATAATAAGACTCCAAATGAAATACTGGATAGAACACTAGGATTATGTGATTACTGGGGTGAGTGAATACTAGAATAGTAAGAAGGAACTAGATCAGAAAATGGAAATGTAGTTATAGAAAACTTAAAGATATATTTCAAGATTTAATAATTGTTTATTTAAAAGGGGATAAAAGAGTTTGTGGAAATTTGTAGCCACCAAAGAAAGGATTGATTCCGAGATAAAGGAAGTAATAGGACAAGATTAGAAAGAGAAGAAGGAAATTTTACATTTTTTTTCTAACTGTATTTTTTATCTTTTATTGTATGTTATGATTGCTTTTTATATATTGTAATTGTAATAATCAATAAAGTTGTTAAAAAAAAAAAATGCCATGCACAGATATAGGACACTGGTTTGGTCAGGCCTCACCTGGCATAATCCTGGGTCCAGTTCTGGGCACTACAATTTGGAAAGGATGTTGAGAAGCTGGAGTGTGTTCAGATGAGGGCAACCAAAATGGTGAAGGGTCTTGAAACCATAAAGCCCTATGAGAAGAGACTTAGGGAGCTGGGTATGTTTAGCCTGGAGAAGAGAGACAGTTAAGAGGGGATATGAAAGCCCTGTTGAACATCTTTGAAGGGATGTCATATTGAGGAGGGAGCAAGTTTGTTTTCTGTTCCTCCAGAGAACAGAAAAATGGAGCAATGGATGCAAACTCCAGGAAAAAAGGTTCCAGCTCAAAATGAGAAAGAACTTCCTGACAGTGAATTCCCTGAAGTCACCATGTTGGGGGCAGCAAAAGTGTGGGTTGAAGGCTGCAGAAAGTGGTGGCATGTGGGGGGCTTGGAGGGGGAGGCTTTTTTGGAGGAGGAGGAGGAGGATTTGGGTGAATAAACAAAGTGTCTCCTCTTCCCACCCTGTTTTGCTGAGGGAGGGGGGTGTCCTGATACACGAACATGTTCCCCCACATTTGACTGCAAAGCTCCCCCATCTCTGCCTCTCTCCCAGCCTAATGCTATTCCAACCCAAGAAGAGAGATGACAGGGGTTTAATGCCTTTGAAAATGTTCAAGGATTTGTCCATGGAAAAGAACATTCAATACTGGAAACCAGTGGAAACCAGAGAGACCTTTTCAATGGGGCAAAAAGAAAAAACATACTAGTGCTCCTACAGAAAAAGAGAAGCTTGCTTGTATTTATTTTGTGGGGCCCGCCCGCCCGCCCGCCCACTAAAATAAGGTGACCTGCTAAAATAGATGAACTGATACTAAATAAGTGGTATTATCCCTGTCTTCTTCCTCAGCCACAATGGAGCAGGCTGTCATCTGAGATACTCTAGTTCTTCCTCCTTCAAAAAATGTGCCAGATACGTATTTTGCAACCGATCCTCCTCTACTTTCCTGCATGAAACCTGTCCTGGTTTTGGGATCTTCTGGGGAGGCCCTGGTTGCTGTCCCAGGGACCTCTCAGGTGCATTTGGGGAGAAGGCAGGAGAGGGCTGCTTGGGGGTTGCTCTCAGGATTGGGAACCCCTTCTTAGTCTTACCATTTTTATGAATCCCTCCCCTTTTCAATGTAAACCCTTTGTACAAATTTCCCCAGATATTACCATTTCTTTCCTCAATGCATCGTAATCTTCATTACAGTTTTGGCGTATATAATCTTCTTATCTTCCCTCCGTCTATGGGGCCTGCAAAGGGTGGGGGCTTCCTTTCCTGGGGGGGGGGGGCATGATCTAGATCTTCCTTGTCTATGGGGCTTGCAGAAGAAGGCTCCAGGCCAGAGGGGACAGTGGCCCAATATAGGGACCCTAATGTTTCCCCAAAGGAGCACATTCTCCATCTCTCTGTCCAGGGGCAGAGCCTTTTCCCAAAATGGCTGCTGAGGGATTCCTATCCAGATGCCCCCTTTATGCCTTCTCTTCCCTTGGCACTTTCCTTCCTTCCTTCCTTCCTTCCTTTAACCTCCATCCCTTCAAGGAAGGGGACTTTCAGGCAAAGAACTAACAATGGCTTCCATGCCCTTTTGTATGTTCCCAGGAAGAGTACCATTGATCTCTCTGCTGGGCCTCCTCTGCAGGGTTGTTGTGAAGGATAAGGAAAGGATGTGTGTGTGTGGGGGGGGGGAGAGGCTAATCCAGATCCTGTGGGCCTCTAAGCCTAGTTACCAGGGGGGGTGTCCCTCTCCCCAGAAGGGGCTTTGAGCTCCCTCCGTCTGCCAGCTCTTGGCTTTGGCCTAAATCTGGGCTCTTCTCTCCCCCACAGACAGAGCCCCCTTCCCCCAGAGAAAACCCCTTCCCCCCCCAGAAAACTGTTGTTTCCAATGCTATTGAAGCCTATGCTATCTGATGCTTTTTATTTGTCACAAAAGTCTTTTGACTGGGAGCCTCCTCTTCTGAACCCCATCCCAGCCCCCCAGAGATGAAGAGGGTGCCCCATTGGAAGACCAAAGAAAGGGGCTTGCCAGCCCTCATCTCCCCCCAAATGAAGAGGAAGGGAGGAGGGTCTCTCCTCTGCCCTACTTTCCAGGAGGGAGGGGCTCCTCAAAGCCCCCTTTTCATCCGAATGACCCTGCCCCCTCCCCCCATGGCCATGCCTCTCCTCAAGGGCCCCCTGCCCCCTTTTCTCATACATTTCCATACACTTTCTTCCTTTGAGGAGACTTGGAGGATGTGTTTGCCTCTGTTCTTCTTCTTATGGCTGGGAGCTGAGTTGAGGACTGAGAAGAGAAGAAAGTGTGTTTTGTGCAAATTCAGAACTTCTGTCCATCAAAGAGTCCAACGTGTTGAAACAACAAAGAACTTTATTGAGAACACATAGTCAGAAATCCAGCATTTAAGCCAGAACTGCCCTCCCCAAGACAAAGAAAACATTGAAACCCCAAAACTTAAAATCCCACCCTCTTCCAAACCTAGCCCCCACCTCCAATTCCCAGAGACTATGCCCCACAGTTAACCAGGCCCCTTTTGCCATTCTCAGAAATTAGCCCTTTCTGTTAATACCAGCCGACAACTTTCTTCAACCAACATCCCACACAATGCAAATGCTATCATTCCCATAACTATTCTAGCCAGCTGCAAAACATCCCAGTCCCCCATCTAGGTAACTTATACCACAAATCATAATCTCCAGCCAAGTTTATAATCCAAAACAATTATCTATATTACAGTGCACCCGCATCACATGCAGCTTTCAGTATATGGTGAAAGCCATGCGGAGGCACAAGGGGTGGTGTGTCCCATTCAGATTATGGGGGCGCGGGCCCGTGGTGCAGGGGGGTTGCCGCACTATCGCATGCACGAGCCCCATTCACTTAAATAGGCCTTGAGCATGTGTGGTATTTGGCTTACGTGGGAGGGGGGATCCGGAATGGATCCCCCACGTAAGCCAAGGGCAGAATATAAAGGCAATTAAAACCTAAACTTAACAAAATATAACTTTAAAACATAAACAAACATATGCACAGATCTACCACAGACATATGGACAGAAAACCTTACAAACAAAATCATAAGAGCATTGGTTTGACTGGATTGAAAACATATTTTCTGTAATCCCTTTTGAAATAATATTAGTTCACTGCTGGCATTTGTTTGGCTTCTCTCCTGTGTGGATTCTCTGATGTGACACTAGGTATGACCTCCGAGAAAAACCTTTCCCACAATGCTGGCATTTGTATGGCTTCTCTCCTGTGTGGACTCTCTGATGTGTCAATAGGTATGACTTTGAAGAAAAAC
>JACSCI010000106.1:27182-41702 GCA_016801065.1 Sceloporus tristichus | reverse complement strand
TGTGTGGACTCTCTGATGTGTCAATAGGTATGACTTTGAAGAAAAACGTTTCCCACAATGCCGGCATTTGAATGGCTTCTCTCCTGTGTGGACTCTCTGATGTGTCACTAGGTTTGACCTCTGAGAAAAACCGTTCCCACAATGCTGGCATTTGTATGGCTTCTCTCCTGTGTGGACTCTCTGATGTTTCACTAGATCTGAATTTGAATAAAAACATTTCCCACAATGCCGGCATTTGAATGGCTTCTCTCCTGTGTGGACTCCCTGATGCATCTCTAGGACTGACCTCCGAGAAAAATATTTCCCACAATGCTGGCATCTGTATGGCTTCTCTCCTGTGTGGACTCTCTGATGTTTCACTAGGACTGACTTTGAAGAAAAACATTTCCCACAATGTTGGCATTTATGTGACTTCTTTCTTGTGTGGACTCTCTCATGCCTGACAAATTCTTCTGTAAAGGAGGACAATGACAGACAAGACTGAATCTCAGTGTTAAGAGAGGAAAGTGTTACCCCAAAATTTAGCCCCACGTTGTCCCCTCCCTATTTGAGATTAAATTAATAAAATTGGTGTGAGTGACCTGAGCATGACCCTGTTTTGGATGCCCGCAGATCCATATAATGATTGTATCCTTACTCATAGGAACTACCAAAGAAGATATTGAAGGGGAACTGCCATGAGGAATCAGTAGAAGCAGATAGTCAGACAGTTTAAATATATTCCATTAAATATATGTAAAACTATTTGAATAGAAAAGTGGCATCATTTCCTGTGACACTGCCATAGAGTGTTGAGTCAGAGCACATGGCATGATGCAAGCTAACTGCAGAGGATGCTTCATGCTGTGTGGCTCCAGGAGAGGACTCTGGAGTTGTGTGTGCTTCTGGGCCTGGTAAAGTTGGGATGAATCCTGAGGTCACTGTTGCCTCAATCTCTCCTTTGAGCTAAGTATGAAATTCCCCTAAAAGCATAACATTTGGGTTTGTCCTCCCCAGACTCCAGCATTTCGAGTGACAAAGGGCTTCTGGAATCAACCACGGAGCTAAACAAGCTCAGGTTGGAAAAGAGGCATGAGAGAACAAGGAATTTTTGTGTTACTCTTTCCTCTCTTCATAGACATTGCTCATAATTGCTAAATGGAACCCTTAATATGTATGAAAACAAGGGCCTGATTTCAAGTTCAGTTCTTAAGTTCAGTGATCTACACGGGGCGAGCTTTGTACCAAGTTCGGAAGCTTCAGTTAGTTCAAAATGCGGCACCAAATTGGTCACCAGAACATCTAGGTCAGACCATATAACACCAGTATCTCTATATTGGCTGCCAATTAGCTTCTGGGCACAATACAAAGTGTTGGTTATTACCTTTAAAGTCCTACACTGCTTGGGTCCAAGCTACTTGAAGGAATGCCTCTCCCTCCACAATCTGCCCCACAATCTCAGAAATTCTGGGAAGAATCTATTAGATCACCCAAAGGTCAGGCTAAGAACAACTTCCCACAGAGCGTACACAGCCATGGCCCCCAAGTTAGGGAACAACTTGCCGGAGGAGATCCGTCTTATCACCACATTGGATGCTTTCAAGAAAGCACTTAAGACAGATCCCTTCCAGCAGGTTTACCCACCCGTCCTCTTCTAAAATATTCAAGGAAAAATCCTACTTCTGATCACAATTGTTTATTTTAAACAATGTTTTATTTGTTCCGAATTGAGTTTAAGCGACTTGTTTTACTGTGTGTAAATTGAATGCTATTGTTGTTTTGTGGCTATTTTATGGTTGTAATACCGCCTTGATCCGTTGAGAGAGGGGGGGAAATACAAATAAAATTTATTATTGTTGTTGTTGTTGTTGTTGTTGTTAAAATCTGTTAGGTTGGTGGCTGCCTCCCAATCTCCAAGGCCCCTCTCCTGGCCCTTCCCAGAGGTCCCTTCCTTTCTGCACAGAACTAGGTGATCCTGGCTTTCCTCCTGTCTTCCATTCCTGGCTCCCAGAGGCCTAGAATCATAGAAACAGAAGAGACCACAAGGGCCAAACAGTCCAACCCCATTCTGCCATTCAGGAATCAAAGCATCCTCGACAGATGGCCATCCAGCCTCTGTTTGAAGACCTCTAAGGAAGGAGACTCCACCAAAATCTCCGAGGGAGTTTGTTCCACTGTCGAACAGACCTTACTGTCAGGAAGACCCTCCTAATGTTGAGCTGGAATCTCTTTTCCTGGAGCTTGCATCCATTGCTCCACGTTCTAGTCTCTGGAGCAGCAAAAACAAGCTTGCTCCCTCTTCAATATGAAATCCCTTCATATATTTGAACAGGTCTATCATATCACTTCTTAACCTTCTTTTCTCTAAACATTCCCAGGTCCCTAAGGCGTTCCTCATAGGGCATGGTTTCCAAATCATTCACCATTTTAGTTGCCCTCCTTTGGACATGGTCCAGTTTCTCAAAATCCTTTTTGAATTGTGATGCCCAGTATTCCAGTTGTGGCCTGACCAAAGCAGAATAGAGTAGCACTATTACTTCTGTTCATCAAGACACTATACTTTTATTGAAGCAGCCAAAAATCGCATTGGCCTTGTTAGCTGCTGCATTGCACTGTTGACTCGTGTTCAACTTGTGGTCTACTTGGACATCTGTAAGACAGTTATGGGCTACTGTTGGGGATGGGGGGGGTCACATTGGCCCCCAGGGGATCTCAGGGGCAACCGCACATTGTATTGCCTTAAAATAGGAATAATGTTTTGCCCCTCAATATCCCTTTGCATCCCTTGGGGAAGTGAAGGCCATTTTGCCACTGTACGGCCTTCTCTGAGCCATTGCAGGGCCAAGCGAGGTCTTTTCCCCAAGAAGCCTCTCCAGAGACTCTAAAGGCTGGAAGAAGTCCAAAAAAAGTAGGAAACATACTCAGAGATGTGCTGAGTACCGTTTCGCGGAGAAATGCATTAATCTCCATGCTGTCTTCCCACAAAATCCTAGAATTGGTGTGATATCTCGGGGTGGAACTAAGTTTCAGAATTAAAAAGTCCTTCGCTTGCACCAAAAGGTTAATTGAGAAACTCAGGCAGAAGCGTCCATTCACATGTCTAAGCAGTCTCTGAAGCGTCAAAACCTTTTCCCTCCATCGTTAACTACCTTCACACTCCCCCCTTTTCCTCCCTCTTCAGCTCCTAAACAGCCCGGCTGCCAAGGTACCTCTTGCCTTCTTCTTCTTCCACCATTCACATACGCCTCTCCCCTCGGGGACATGTCTGCCACTCAAAGCTCACAAACCAGTCTATTAAGAGCCTCCACAACTGCTTCTTTTCCCCAAGCCATTCTAGGCCCCACTATCCTTACCAACTACTTAAAACTACTAGCATTTAAACTACTAACAATTCCCCCCCAAACCCCAAGACCATTCTGGATGAACCACAGAAGCTGGTTCTGACAATTGGCAGTTTACAATGGCGTATTTAGAATCCGTATAAAGTGCAGAGCCATAGTGCTTCACTAAACTACAAATTCAAATATTCTACAGATGTTGCTATCACAATTAAACTACGCTTGAAAGGGATCTATGAGTCCTAGTAGACCACAAGTTGAACATGGGCCAACAGTGTAGCTAAAAAGGCCAATGTGATCCTAGGCTGCATCAATATAAGTATAGTTTCTAGATGAAGGGAAGTAATCGTGCCATTGTATTCAGCTTTGGTCAGGCCTTACTTGGAATAATCCTGTGTCCGGTTCTGGGCCCAACAATTCAAAAAGGATGTTGACAAGTTGGAAGATGCCCAGAGGAGGGCAACTAAAATGGTGAAGGATCTGGAAACATCAAGCCCTATGCGGAGCGGCTTAGAGAGCTGGGTATGTTTACCCTGCTCAAGAAAAGAAAATTAACAACGAATATTATATCCATGTTTAAATATTGGAAAGGGTAGTCATATTGAGGATGGAACAAGCTTGTTTTCTGCTGCTACAGAGAAAAGGAGACACCACAATGGATGCAAGCCAGAGAGAAAGTGGTTCCACCTAAACATTAGGAGAGACTTTGGGACATTAAGAGCTCTTCAACAGTGAAATATACTCCCTTAGATTTTGTCGGAGTCCTCTTCTTTGGAGGTCTTTAAACAGAGGCTGGATGGTGCTTGGAATGTGTATTCCTGCATGGCAGAAGTGGGTTGAACCTAATGGCCCTTGTGGTCTATTCCAACTCTGTGATTCTATAATGCTAGTGGATTCTGGTTCCTTACCCACAGAGGCCACATTCTCATAATTCTCCATCATTATATGATTGTACATAAGTCTCTGCTTCTTTGTCAACAGTTTCCATTCGTCCTTGGTGAAATATATTGCCACATCCGCAAAGGTCATCTGCAACAGAAAATAGCCCTCATCAACAGAGTGACTAAGCAAAAGGGGAGGAAAGCACATGGTTCATCCCAAATATTATTTGGTCACTTTAGAATTCAGTCCAAGAAATAATCTTTAAATTCTGTCAGCAAGAAAAAAGCTACTGCCTTTGAGATCCAGTTTGTCTCAAATCTTTTCAATATAATATACAATATAGTACACAATATAATCTAGGCCATGCCTGGGATACTGATGATGGATTAGGATACTGACTATCCCAACACATACAGTACATTTCGCCACCAAAGAATTATGGTGCATTTAGACATTTCTTGCCACCTTTGAGAGGCAAACGTCATTTCTGGGGAGCACTTGGGCCTTGAGGGCCACTGGGACCACCCCATATCTATATGCAGAGACGTTCTCCCATATCCCCCAGCATTTCACAGATTGGAAAACAAGACACATGTGGACAAGCAACCCAGAAGGCAGGGAAGATGGCCAAAATCGTTTATGAGGAAGATCATACAGCCTAGGAAGGGCACAGCAGTTTGCTTTTGCTTCAGCCTCCTGGGAAGGGCCATATCCTGCCTCCTTCTTTCCTGTCTTCTCCTCACTTTTGAGTGGATGGGGTGGAAATAGGGATGTAAAGAATATTCTCCAAAATTCGAAAATTAGTAGAAATATGTTTAATTCGAAAATTTTGAAAGCATTTTATAGAGAAGAAATTCTGATCACTTCTCAATCATGAGTAAGAATTTTGATTTTTAATTATTTCCAAATGAAGTGAAGAGACAAAACTTTCAGCTGACAATGACTGGGATTTGGGGTATTTTGCGTAAGAAAAGCTACCATTCATCCTGGGTTTTACCAGGGGCTATTTCCTTTGTTAGGGTGATCCCCCCCCCCATCTTTGCTCACTCATTGCTTTACTTTGAAAAACAAAAGAGAACAAAAGGGGAGGCATTTTGTGTGTTGGTGGTAGATAAGACATTCTGCCCTTTATGCCATACTCTTTTTGGATGCATCACACACTCTTATTCGTGGATATTTTGAACTCTCTTTGCCAAATATATATATATATATATATATATATATATAAAAGTAGGTTTGCCTTAGCATCACCTTGAGAGAGCTGGAGAGAGGTTTGTCATGCCTTGCCTCTGAGGCTGAGAGAATGTGCACTCTCCTTGCCAATTATTATTATTATTATTATTATTGCATGACCTTAACATCACCCTGGGAGAAATGCAGAGTTAGTCATGCCCTGCCTATGAGGCTGAGAGAATGTGCACTCTCCTTGCCAAACGAAGGCTGGATGGCCATCTGTCGGCGATGCTTTGATCTGGATTTCCTGCATGGCAGGGGGTTGGACTGGATGGCCCTTGCAGTCTTTTCCAATTCTATGATTCTATTATTATTATTATTATTATTATTGTATGACCTTAGCATCATCATGGGAGAAGTGCAGAGTTAGTCATGCCCTGCCTCTGAGGCTGAGACAGTGTGACCCTCACAAAAGAGAAGAAGAGGTGGGGTGCAATGGCAGGAATTCTGCCATGATGGATAAAACCTAGCATTTGAAGGGATTCCAAGAGGTCATCCAACCCCTCCTCTTCTACCATGAAGGAATACCTAGGAGTTGGAGTTGAAGCTGAGAGCAAGTGACTTGCCCAAATTCAGCCAGTGAATTTCTATGGTGAACTGGGAGGCTAGAATCCTGATCCCAGCTCAGCCATGTAAATCCACAGGGTGACATTGGATAAGTCACACTCTCTCATTCATGGATATTCTGCACTCTTCTTGCCTATTATTATTATTATTATTATTATTATTATTATTATTGCATGACCTTAGCATCACCATGGAGAGGTGCAGAGTTGGAATTGAAGCTGAGAGCATGTGACTTGCCCAAGGTCAGCCAGTGAATTTTTAGGGTGAACTGGGAGAATGAAGATCTACTGAACTTTTCCCCTTCCCCACTGCCATTCTCTTCTCCTTTTGTCTCTTGTCTCTTTAGATTGGAAGCCTGGGCATTAATAATAATAATAATAATAATAATAATAATAATTAGAGTGCTAATCCCAGCTCAGCCAGGTAAATGCAGAGGTTTCCCTGGGTAAGTCATATTGTCTCAGCCTCAGGGACCTTCTGAACCATCCTTGCCCAAAAGCAAACCAATCATAGAATAAATAAATAAATAAATAAATAAAATGTAACTTTATTATTTAAAGAGGCTTTCTTGAAATGAAACAAAACCAAAGGCAAGAACCATCAGCATTCATTTATGAAGGAGACAAAAGGAGAAGGGAATGGCAGTGGGGAAGGGGAAAAGTTCAGTAGATCTTCATTCTCCCAGTTCACCATAGAAATTCACTGGCTGACCTTGGGCAAGTCACTTGCTCTCAGCTTCAACTCCAACTCCTAGGCCCCCTCAACTCTACCATTTCTTGTTGGGGCTTCAGTCACAGTTTATTTATTGAGACTGGGCTTCCCCTCCCCCCCTTTTGTGTGTGTGCCTTCAGGGTTTTTTTAAGCATAGGAATGTTCTTTAAACATCTGCCAAACTTCCTTTTGACATGGCAATTGAGTTTGAAATGCAAAGTAATTAGCATAATTATTTGACTTGTCTTTTATTGTCATTCAAGAAATCTGTGAAAAATATTTCGCTAGCTGCTGGAAGGGAGAGAAGAAATCGCCTTTTGAAAGTGGGACTTGTGGAACGAATATTTTTTAAAGAAATACTCTTCAATGAACGAGAAGAAAACCATGGGTTTCTCCAATCACTAGGTGGAAACTCCTTTGTGCTCCTTATGCAGAAGTTAAAATGAGCTGAAGAAAAAGGAAAGTGGGAGGAGGAAAGAGCAACCAGGACATTTTTAAAAGCCCCTGAAAAAGTGGGGTGACAGAGGATTAACCAGGACTGTCTCTGCCAAACTCGGACAGTATTTTATATGCTTCCATTCATAAATTGGCCCAGCAATGACACAGATGAAGCTATTAGGATAGTGACTCACCAAAGAGCTGTTGTACTTGGGCAGCCTCTTTCTGGTGGAGCCCAACTCCCTCCGCTTGGCCTCTGTGTCGGCCATCAGGTGGGCAGGGGTCCTGGTGGCCCTGCACTTGGGTCACTTCCAACAACAGAGGCCCCAAAGCCGTGTCCAAAGAGGCCGAGATGAAGTTCCTGAGAAAAGGGCCCAGGGTTAGGATTGGCTTGGCAAGAAACCCTGCAGCACTCAAAGACACAGAGAACAGCATCCTGCTGGTGACATACACAGGTGACATATGCCTCCTTTCGGCTGATGCAGAGATGGGCATCCCGTTCCTCCCTCTGCTCCAAACAAAGCCCCCTGGACCTAGCATAGACTCACTGCAGCTGCCCTACACAACAGATAATCCATGCCTTCTTAGGGTGGTGGGGGATTAGCGGATGGGGAATTGGAGAGGTCCCTAGTTATGGCCCTGTAGCTGGATGTGAAATGAGTGCAACATAAATAAATGAATGAATAAATAAATAAATAATCTGCTGAAACTCCCAGAAATCCTCAGTGCTTTCCCCCATCATCAGCCCTTTTCCCAAGAAGGCTGCATCCCCACTATAGAAATAAGGCACTTTGGCACCGCCTTAACCACTCAGTGCTATGGATTCCTGGGATTTTTACTTTGGACACTTAGCCTTCTCTGCCAGAGAGCTCTCATGCCACAACAAACTACAAATCCCAGGATTCCATAGGATGGAAATAGAAGAGTTAACACACTTTAGAAGTGGATTATTTCTGTAGTGCAGATAGAGCCTGAATTGGTTGTAAAAGGATAGAAGCACCAAAATCGAATTTTTATCCTGTTAAAAATGGTTTTGCTTTTTAAAAATATAAGCAGTTTGTTTTTCTGTCTAATTCTTATTCTTCTTGTTGTTGTTTGTTTCTATCTTTGTTTGTTTCCTTCTTAGTAATCTGAGATGGTTTGGTCTTCCTTCTTGTCTGAAAATCTATTAATAAGGAAACTGGGGAGACTTTTAAAACCTCCCAAAGAAGCTACTTTTGGCCTTGTTTGGGGGGAAAGCCTCTTCTTAGAAGCCAAAGCCCAATATTTGTGAAGAATAAGAATAAGGCTTGTATTAAAACTATCCTCCCCATTTATGACCCCTTTTAAAACCCATGTTCCCCAGAAGAAGCAGAGCTTTGTAATAAGAAAACCCTGTCTGAAAAGAGACACAAAAGACACACAAAGAGACACACTTCCTTCCTTTTGGCTCAAGGACCCTGGCCTCCTTCTGACTCTGGAGCCTCAGGAGAGAAGGAGAAGCCTCTGTTCAACTGAGGCCTCAGAGAAAGTTCTAGAACAATATTCCTCACAGTCACAAGCAGCACAAAATGGCCTCCAGAACACAAAATGGCCACTGCCTTCCATTCCCATGTTCAACCTGAGAAATAATTGCACTTTTTTCCTATTCTTCATTTTTGTCTTCAAGTCGTTTCCAACTTATGGTGATCCTAAGGCAACCTTATCATGGGGTTTCCTTGGCAGGTTTCTTCAGAGAGGGGTTGCCATTGCCATCCTCTGAGGCTGAGAGTGAGTGACTTGCAATGGGTCACCTAAATCCAAAACACACTGCAGCAATAATCCAGTCTGAGACCACTTTAACTGCCCTGGCTCAGTGCTAGGGAATTCTGGGAAATGTAGTTTTGTGAGACACTGCACTTTCCCTGTCAGAGAGCTCTGGTGCTACAATAAACTCCAATTCCCAGAATTCCCTTAGCACTGGGCCAGGGCAGTTAAAGCGCTCTCAAACTGAACTATTGCTGCCATATGTTTTGGACCTTACTTGGCGGCAAACTGTCCATAGCCTGCAATGCATCTCCTAATTCTGTTGGCAGTCCCTCCCTCCCAACACTTTCTCATTTCCCCCCAAAAGCAGCGCAAATCTGGCAGATGGAAAGAGGTTTTAAAGCAGCATTTAAATCTGCCATATTTGTTTTTAAAAGACAAAATGTCCCAAATGCTATTATCAGTTTTGTAGCTATTATTACAGAAAGACGTAGAGTGCAAACTCCTCAAGTACCTTTATTTTCTGGAGCGAGATGGGCTTTTCCAAGTGACTCACTGTGATGATCTCCAGTGGTCCAAGCAACCAAACTGCGGCCCTGTAATGATCATCATCATCGTCATCATCATAGTTTTATACCCTTCTCTTCAGCCTAAAGGCTATCAGAGTGGCTTACAAATTGTTAATTAGACATTTAGACATTATGGCTCTTAGCCCAGCAGACCCTTCAATTCCTTAAGGAACCTTATTCCTACTTCTTTACTGATCTTCCCAAGCATCAACTGAGCCAAGACACATTTAAAAGGAGCGTTGAGTAGGAGATACTCTAAGGAGATGTTTATTATAGGTAACGAAATATAAGTAATATATAAGTCCTACAAGATATTAAGAATCTTGCAGGTACAATATTTGTCAGTATATAATATTCAATTCCTACAAGCTATTAAAGAAATAAATAAACCTAAGCATCCAATTCTGAGACTAACTTCCAAGATCCACTCTTTAACTCTCTCTCTCTCGATCTCCAACCGACACAATTCCCCCAACTGTCTCTTGGTCTCTCAGGCCTTATATCTCCTTCTCACGGAAGCTTCCAGAAGAACCTTCATCTTGCTCTTTGATTGGTCAAGAGAGCCTTCCATAGCAGTGATGTCATTCTGCATTTGCATAAACCTCCCTTTTCTGCCTGAAGAAGACCTCCATTGACTGGAGACCAGTCATTACACAAACACTTCATGGGTTTCTGCCTATCGATGACTAAACCGCTTCTAAAATGTGTCCACACTACTCCTAGTCTCCTGGACGCTCAGAAACGCCTCACAAACGAAGCCGGAAGTGGCGTGCCCTCTAAATCAATTCTATCAATTATAGCTTTCCATTACAGTGGTACCCCGGGATACGAATTACCCGGGGTACGAATTTTTCGGGATACGAATAAATCCCATAGGGATTTATTGTTTCGGGTTACGAAGGTTTTTTCGGGTTACGAAAAAACCCCGGCGCTGTTTTAAATTAGCGCCTATGGCAATTCGGCTTACGAAGGTTTTTCGGGTTACGAAATTAGCTGCGGAACGAATTAATTTTGTAACCCGGGGGACCACTGTATACTCTACATTTTAGCTATTTCATGCTGAAACTCAGGCAAGGGTATTAACAGCATGGGTATTTAAAACATCATAATTTTCTAAAAGATAACTTTCTGAATGATGATTAATTAATCTTATATGTTCATTTTTAAAACAAAGTCTTGCCTTTAAATTCTCAGCTTGACATAAAACATGTGGGTGTTTCCATCCACTCACAATCCCAGTGGTATCAAATTTCAGGCTGGATCATTCCACAATCGTGTAAATTGTTATCATCTAGTAATCTAATGTGAAGAGCTCAAGAATGTTTGGGGAATACTGCTGAAGGTAAACAAGGGATGAACTGGCGTCTGCTTGGACTGGAGACTAAAGAAAGTCTCAGTTAAGGCACTTAGGGCTCTACAAATGTTTAGTAAGACATCAAATTGGGGTCATTGAAAATCAGTCCACAATGCCGATTTTTATAAAACTTCCACCTTAAAGTTCACTGCATGAGAGATTTTGGTGGCTACTGTAAGAAGATAAACACACAACAATTTCCAGATCTTACTCAACTCAGTCAATCATGCTTCAGTTACTACAGCTTTACTTCATACAGTCAGTAGATAGGCATCACCTAAGCACCAATTCTTTTATTGTTGTTGTTGTTGTTAACTGCTTTCAAGTTGACCTCTACATTACATATCATTAGAGTTAACATATATACACATACACATTCTGTCAGCTGTTATCACCCTGAGAAACAAAACCTTTACTTCCACTTCAACTTATCTATACCCAGAACAGCATTTCCCCCCATTCATTTTGGAGAAAGAGCATAATGTCATTCCAATCTTCTTTATATACATTCTTGGATCCATTCCTGGTTTCTCTCAAGAGCTTGTCCATCTCCATCGTGTCTAATAACTTGAGCATCCAGTCCTCTTTAGTAGGGATTTCTTTCAGCTTCCATTTTTGGGCGCAGACTATTCTTTCCGCTGATAACATATAAAATAATAATTTACCATATTTACTCTCTAAATCAAGATCAGTTATATTTAACACAAAGACTTCAGGTGAGAATTTCAGAGTTATGGCAGTTATTTTCTTGACCTCAAAGAAGATTGATTTCCAAGATTTCCATGCTTCCCGACAAGTCCAGCGCATGTGAGAGATTGAGCCTTGCTCTTTCCCACATTTCCAACACAAGTTCCAACAGTTATTATACATTTTGCTGATCTTAAGTGGAGTTAGGTTCCATCGGAAGTAGACTTTACAATAGTGTTCTCTAAGGTTCTGGCTACAGGTATATTTCAGTCGCTTTATCTACATATTTTCCCATTGGTCCAAATCAATAGAAAAACCAAAGTTTTGGGACCACTTAATCATATTGTCTTTGACAACTTCTTCTTCCATATACATTTTAAGAATACGTTTATACAGTCTTGACAATAAGGCATCTCTATTTAGCATTAATTCCCGCTCTAACTCAGAATCTACTTTACCAATCTCATACTGGTTTTGTCCATAAGAAATCATTCCCTTAGCTGTCTGCAAAAGAACCACAATATTAGATACCCTTCTTCAGTAAGGTTTTCCCATGTCTTTATCTCATATCCATTATTATTTATCACCAGCAAATCTTCATTGATAACCCAACTCTCTTTCTTAGGGTTATATTTAAAAAGGGCTTCATGGGCAGATGCCCAAAGGGGGATTTTAGGACATATTAGTTTTTGGTATTTTTTCCAAGTTCTGAGTAGAGCGTGTCTCACAATGTGATTATTAAAGTCCCGGTTTACTTTATCCTTGTCATAAAGTAGGTAGGAGTGCCAGCCAAATCTCAAATTCACGCTTTCCAGATTTAATAAATCCTCCTCTTTTTGAATGATCCAATCTTTTAACAATGACAGACAGGCCGCATAGTAATTAATATACTTTGAGATTTGTCATGGCAAGTCTCTCTCTTGAACCCTGAAGGTATTTCATTTTCACTCTTGCTTTCTTACCCTTCCAGATAAACTTAGACAAGCCTTTTTGCCATTCTACAAATGGCTTTTCATTTACAATAATTGGGATAGATGGAAATAAAGAAAGAAATCTTGGCAATGTATTCATTTTGACCACAGCAATTCTTCCCAACAGTGATATATTCAAGTCTTTCCAATTTCCTAAATCCTTTTTAACACTGGACCACAATCTTTCATAGTTATTTGGGAATAAATCTGAGTTCTTACTTGATATCCAAATTCCTAGATATTTAGTTCTTTTACTTGAATTAAAACCTGTAATTGATTCTTACTCTTTTACTTCTGATATCATCATATTTTTAGTTAGTATCGTTGTTTTATCTTTATTTAATTTCAGTCCCGAAATTAATTCAAAATCCTTGAATACCTTTATTAGTTCTTTAGAGTCATTAATGGGATCACTAATAGTTACCATAAGGTCATCCACAAATCCCCGGGTTTTCTGTTCAGTTCCTTTAATCTTTATTCCCTTAATCTTCAATTTATTCTTATATTTTGTCACAGCACTTCCATAATCATCACAAAAAGCAAAGGGACAAAGGGCATCCCTGCCTGGTACCTTTGTAGATGTTTATCATTTCAGATCTCTCTCCACTCACATTAAGTCTTGCATGTTGCTTTTGATATATGGCTTGTACCCAACTTAAAATCCTCTCCCCCAGTTCCAACTTTTGCATAAGACCAAATAACAAATTCCATGAAACGTTATCAAAAGCCTTTTCAATATCAAAAAAAGGCAGCCAATTTCTTATCAATATTAATTTTGTGATACTCAATCAAATCTAGAAAATGCCTAATGTTATCTTTAATATATCTTTTGGGAATGAACCCTCTTTGATCTCTATGTATCACTAATGGTACTATCTTTTTAATTCTCTCTGCCAAGATACTTGCATACAGCTTATAGTCATTATTGAGTAGAGAAATCGGCCTATAGCTCTTTAGTTGTGTTGGGTCTCTTTCGTCTTTGGTATCAAGGAAATTACCGCCTCTTTCCAGGTTGGTGGGAAAGTGTCTTCTCTTATTCTGTTCATCATGTTTATTAGTGGATCGATTAGTTCTAACTGAAATGTCTTATAGTACAATGCAGGGAAACCGTCCAGACCAGGAGCACTGCCTGGTTTACTGCATTTAATAGTGTTTAGGACTTCGTTCGCGGTTATTGGTTGGTTCAAGAGATTTCTTTGTTCTGTAGTTATTTTGGGTCATTCAGTGTTTCATAAATAGGAATTCATCTTGTCCAAATCTTCTTCCTCTTGGTTATACAATTTCCCATATAATTTATGAAAGGCCTTTTTTATTTTGCTTTGTTCTGTGACCATCCTCTTACAAACTTGAATCTTCGTTATCATCTTCCTTTCTTTCTTTTCCCTAAGTTTATAAGATAACCGCTTCCCTGGTTTATTAGACTGTTGGAAATTATTTAATCTGAGATATTTAACCTTGTTCTCCATCTCTTCAATTAGCATAATAGAGAGTTGTTTTTGTAGGAGTTTAATCTCTTTATTTGTCTTTACATCGGTTGGTTTTTTTTGAAGAGCCTCTTCCTTCTCCTTCAGCTCTTCTTGAATTTCCTGAGTCTTCTCTTGGCTTTTTCTCTTGTATTCCACATTAAGTTTTATTAAAAACCTCTTAACGCGGCTTTCGATGCTTCCCAATTTGTTATATGATCAGTGTCTTTCCCCACGTTTTCTTCAAAATACCATTAAAGAGTCTGTTTTGCTTTCTTTACATTTTTAGGAAATTGTAATAGTTTTTCATTCAGTGACCAATTAAATGATGTTTTAGCTTTCTTAACTTTCATGGTTATAGGATTTTGGTAAAATGTCCATTTCCAAAATTTGCACAGCTAATGTTTTAGTAGCTAAAAGAAAATCAGTCCTAGAAAAAGTCTTATGTCTGTCAGAAAAAAAAAGGTGTAATCTTTGCCCCCCCCCCAAATAGAGATGTCTCCAAACATGTACTAGTTCTTGATTTTCCATCAGTTTAAAAAAGGACATGGGGAGCTTTCCTTGGTCCTTTTTCCTGGCTTTACTACAAGATCCGTCCAGTAA
>JACSCI010000106.1:0-11265 GCA_016801065.1 Sceloporus tristichus | reverse complement strand
GACTTCCAAGAAAAACATTTCCCACAATGCTGGCATTTGTATGGCTTATGTCCTGTGTGGACTCTCTGATGCATCACTAGGATTGACTTCTGAGAAAAACATTTCCCACAATGCAGGCATCTGTATGGCTTCTCTCCTGTGTGGACTCTCTGATGTCTCACTAGGTGTGACTTTGAAGAAAAACATTTCCCACAATGATGGCATTTGTATGGCTTCTCTCCTGTGTGGACTCTCTGATGTTTCACTAGGTCTGACTTCTGAGAAAAACATTTCACACAATGCTGGCATTTGTATGGCTTCTCTCCTGTGTGGACTCTCTGATGTGTCACTAGGTATGACTTCAAAGAAAAACATTTCCCACAATGCTGGCATTTGTATGGCTTCTCTCCTGTGTGGACTCTCTGATGTGACACTATGTGTGACGTACAAGAAAAATATTTCCCACAACGCTGGCATTTGTATGGCTTCTCTCCTGTGTGGACTCTCTGATGCATCACTAAGACTGACTTCTGAGAAAAACATTTTCCACAATGCTGGCATCTATGTGACTTCTTTCTTGTCTGGACTCTCTCATGACTGACAAATTCTTCTGTAAAGGAGAACAATGACAGACAAGACTGAATCTCAGTGTTAAGAGAGGAAAGTGTTACCCCAAGATTTAGCTCCGCGTTCACCCCTCCCTATTTGAGATTAAATTAATAAAATTGGTGTGAGTCACCTGAACATGACTGTGTTCTGGATGCCCTCAAATCCATATAATGACTGTATCCTTACTCAGAGCTACCAAAGGAGAGATTGAAGGGGAACTGCCATGAGGAAATTAGTAGAATCAGATAGTCAGGCCATTGAAAAATATTCCATTAAATATATATATATATATAAGTATTTTAATTGAAAAGTGGCATCATTTCCTGTGAGACTGCCATAGAGTGTTGAGTCAGAGCGCATGGCATGATGCAAGCTAACTGCAGGGGATGTTTCATGCTGTGTGGCACCAGGAGATGACTCACAACCAATACATTATACAGCTCACATACGGATTGATGTGGGTTGGAGTTGTATGTAGAAGAGATTGTGAAGTGGATGGAATTCAGAGAGGAGAGCTGGTAAATATTTGTTTTATATTGCAACTCAAGCTGAAGAACCTCCAAGGACTTGGAGGAAATCAACTGTGTCTGTGAGTTATTTTTAAGTGTGGAAAGTGTGGTTAGTGCATTGCCAATACCTATATCTGGAGATTTGCTTCTGTACACTGCTATGTTATTGTTGAGCTCTGAGAGTGTCGCATTCAGACTATGCTATACAGTGTCTTGTGAATGGGACCAGAATTCAGAGCCAAGAAGGACCTAAGAGCCGGTGTGACAATCCTGTTTGGTTGAAGTATTTGCACCAAGCACCCATTGCATTTATTTCAGTTTCAGACAATTCTTTCCCCACCCAGGAAACATCCTAAAGCAATTTAAACCTATTCGAATGCTTGGTTTCTGCCCCAAGCAACAATTTCAGTATAAATATCAGCCCCAACTGGCTGTTCTTCAACATCAGTCCAGTTGCAGACAGACACTCCGTTGGTTTACATTGCTAAACACCTCACTACACTCACCAGACCCACTTGCCAGTGGAGTTACTGACTTCTCTTCCCCTTCTAGACCCTGAGCAATTGGAATCAAGATCCATCTAGGTAATGTATTACCATTAGCAAAGTCTTACACTATTCACCACTCTCACCTTTGTTACCCAGTTCTTGTGTGTGTGTGTGTGTGCGTGTGTGTGTGTGTGTGAACACCTATATGTGTATATGTGTGTGTATGTGTGTATTTGGCTTTTCCCCTAAATAAAACACAAAAACCTATTTAAATGTCTCTGGAGTTCTGTGTGCTTTCAGGCCTGGTATATTTTGGATGAATCCCAAGGTCACTGTTGCCTCAGTCTGTCCTTTGAACTAAGTATGAAATTCCCCTAAAAGCATAGCACTTGTGTGTGTCCTCCCCAGACTCCAGCATTTCGAGTGACAAAAGGCCTCTGGAATCAAACATGGAGCTAAGCAAGCTCAGGTTGGAAAAGAAACATTAGAGAAAAAGGAGTTTTTGTGTTACCCTTTCCTCTCTTCATAGACATTGCTCATAATTGTTAACTGAAACCCTTAATATGTATGAAAAAAAGAGCCTGATTTCAAGTTCAGTTCTTAAGTTCAGGCTTCTTCACACTTCTGGCAGGCTTACGCACCCAGCCACTTGTAAACAACTTTTGCTATTGTTGTTTTGTGGCTATTTTACGGTTGTAATACTGCCTCGATCCATTGGGAAAGGGAGGAAAATACAAATAAAACTTGTTGTTATTATTATTATTATTATTATTATTATTATTATTATTATTATTATCTGTCAGGTTGGGGGCTGCCTCCCAATCCCCAAGGCCCCTCTCCTGGCTCTTCCCAGAGGTCCCTTCCTGTCCACAGAGAGCTAGGAATCCTGCCTTCCCCTCCTGGCTCCTAGAGGCCTAGAATCATAGAATTGGAAGAGACCACAAGGGCCATCCAGTCCAACCCCATTCTGCCATGCAGGAATCAAAGCATCCCCAACACATGGCCATCCAGCATTTGTTTAAAGACCTCTAAGGAAGGAGATTCCACCAAAATCTCTGAGAGAGTTTGTTCCACTGTCAAACAGCCCTTTAGTGTTAGGAAGTTCCTCCTAAAGTTGAGGTGGAATCTCTTTTCCTACAGTTTGCATCCATTGTTCCATGTTCTAGTCTCTGGAGCAGCAGAAAACAAGCTTGCTCCCTCCTCAATATGACATCCCTTCAAATATTTAAACAGGGCTATCATATCACCTCTTAACCTTCTCTTCTCCAGCCTAAACATACCCAGCTCCCTAAGGCATTCCTCATAGGGCATGGTTTCCAAATCCTGCACCATTTTAGTTGCCTTCCTTGGGACACGCTCCAATTTCTCTATGTCCTTTTTTAATTGTGGTGCCCAGTATTCCAGGTGAGGCCTATCCAAAGCAGAATAGAGTGGCACTATTGCTTCCCTTGATATAAACACTATACTTCTATTGATGCAGCCTAAAATTGCATTGGCCTTGTTAGCTGCCCCATCGCACTGTTGACTCATGTTCAACTTGTGGTTTACTTGGACTCCTAGATCCCTTTCATACTTAGTTTCATTCAGCCAGATGTTCCCCATCCTATATCTGTGCATTTCATCCCCCCCAGCCTGATCCCCTTCCCTTTCTCCCTCCGCTCTCCAACCTTCCCTCTTGCCCATCTGCACTGCTTCAGCATTTCATCCTCATCATCTCTTTCCTTCCTTTCTGTTTTTCAAATTCACTTCTTCTCTCTATCACAGACACACACCCATTTATGTGAAGCATGAAAGGAAAACTTTGAGGCTCATTTGTTTAGAAAGGCAAGAGAATCCATATACAAATAACTCATTGGAAAAGGCAGAGCAAGGGGGCTGGGACCTGGATTTCAATTTTGGTGAGGATCAAGCACCAGGGAGCAGCCTTAAAACAGCCTTAAGACATCTGTAAGACAGGGATGCGCTGCCTTTGGAGACGGGGGGGGGGGTCACATCTCAGGGGCAACTGCACATTGTATTGCCTTAAAATAGGAATAATGTTTTGTCCTTCAGTATCCCATTGCACCCCTTTGGGGAAGTGAAACAACCGCAGAAAGCTGGAAGAGTTACAAAAAGGTAGGAAACATACTCAGAGATGTGCTGCCACTTCAGTGAGAAATGCATCTCCATGCTGTCTTCCCACAAAATCCTAGAATTGGTGTGATATCTGGGGGTGGAACTAAATTTCAGAATTAAAAAATCCTTTGGTTGCACCGAAAGGTTTACTGAGGAACTCAGGCAGAAGAGTCCATTAACACGTCTAAGCAGTCTCTGAAGCGTCAAAACCTTTCCCCTCCGTCATTAACTACTTTCACACTCCTTCCCTTTCCTCGTCCTTCAGCCCCTAAAAAGCCCGGCTGCCAAGGTACCTCTTGCCTCCTTCTTCCACCGTTCACATACGCCTCTCCCCCCGGGGGCATGCCTGCCACCCAAAGCTCACAAACCAGTCAGTTAAGAGCCTCCACAACTGCTTCCTTTCCCCAAACTGTTCTAAGCCCCACTATCCTTACCAACTACTTAAAACTACTAGCATTTAAACTACTAACAATTCCCCCCTAAACCCCAGTACCATTCTGGATGAACCAGAGAAGCTGGTTCTAAGAATTGGCAATTTGCAATGTGGTATTTAGAGTGGAGAGCAATAGTGCCTCACGAAACTACAAATTCAAATATTCTACTGGATGTTGCTATCACAATTAAACTATGCTTGAAAGGGATCTAGGACTCCTAGTAGACCACAAGTTGAAAATGGGCCAACAGTGTGATGCAGCATCTAAAAAGGCCAATGTGATTCTAGGCTGCATCAATATAAGTATAGTTTCTAGATCAAGGGAAGTAATAGTGCCACTCTAATCATCTTTGGTCAGGCCTCACTTGGAATAATCCTGTGTCCAGTTCTGGGCTCCACAATTCAAAAAGGATGTTGACAAGTTGGAACATGCCCAGAAGAGGGCAACAAAAATGGTGAAGGATCTGGAAACCATAAAGCCTTATGAGGAGCAGCTTAGAGAGCTGGGTATGTTTACCCTGGAGAAAAGAAAATTAATAGCGGCTATGATATCAATGTTTAAATATTGGAAAGGGTCATATTGAGGATGGAGCAAGCTTGCTTTTTGCTGCTACAGAGAAAAAGAGACACCACAATGGATGCAAGTCACAGAGAAAGAGATTTCATCTAAACATTAGGAGGAACTTTGGGACAGTAAGAGCTCTTGGACAGTGGAATATACTCCCTTAGTGGAGCTTAGTGGAGTCCTCTTATTTGGAGGTCTTTAAACAGAGGCTGGATGGTGCTTGGAATGTCTATTACTGCATGGCAGAAGTGGGTTGGATGGCCCTTGTGATCTATTCCAACTCTATGATTCTATAATAATAATAATAATAATAATAATAATAATAATAATAATAATACATTTTATTTATAGACTGCTATTCCGCAATGATCATAGCGGTGTACAGTAAAAAATTGCAATACAATACAAAATACAATGTGACAGTTAAAGGAGGGAGAAGTCTCGTCCTTCAGGCAGTCCCTGATGTTGCTGGACCTGCCTGATCGCTCCCTCTGAGGCCGAGATGACAGTTAAGGAGGGAGGGGCCTCTTAGCTCTAATGCTAGTGGATTCCAGTTCCTTACCCACAGAGGCCACATTCTCATAATTCTCCATCATAACAGAACTGTACATCAGTCTCTGCTTCTTTGTCAACAGTTTCCATTCCTCCTCAGTGAAATATACTGCCACATCCGCAAAGGTCACCTGCAACAGAAAATAGCCCTCATCCAGAGAATGACTAAGCAAAAGGGGAGGAAAGCACATGGTGCATCCAAATATTATTTGAATTCAGTCCAGGAAAGAAACTTTAAATTCTGTCAGCAAGAAAAAAGCTAATGCCTTTGAGATCCATTTTGTCTCCAAACTTTTCAATATAATATGCAATATAATACACAATATAATTTAGGCGATGGTTGGGATATTGATTAGGATACTAACTATCCCAACACATACAGTACATTTAGCCACAAAATAATTATGGTGCATTTAGCCATTTCTTGCCAAATTTCAGAGGAAATGTCATTTTTAAAAAACAGTTCTGGGGAGCACTCTGGGCTTGAGGGCGACTGGGCCCACCCTATATTTAGATCCAGAGAAGTTCTCCCATATCCCCCAACATTTCACAGATTGGAAAAGCAAGACACATGGGGACAAGCAACCCAGAAGGCAGTGAAGATGGCCAAAGTTGTTTATGAGGAAGATCACACAAGCGGGGAAGGGCACAGCACTTCGCTTTTGCCTCAGACTCCTAGCAAGGACAAGTCCCTGTCCCCTTCTTTCTTCTCCTCTCCTCCCTTTCTGACAAACTCGGACAGTATTTTATTTGCTTCCTTTCATAAATTGGCCAAGCAGTGACACAGATGAAGCTAATAGGATAGTGACTCACCAAAGACCTGATGTGCCACAGCAGCCTCTTTTTTTTGGAGCCCAACTGCCTCCGCTTGGCCTTTGTGTCGGCCATCAGGTGGTCAGGGGGTCCTGGTGGCCCTGCAATTGGTCACGTCCAGCAAGAGAGGCCCCAAAGCCGTGTAGAAGGAGGCCAAGATGAAGTTTCTGAGAAAAAGGACAAGGTTAGGATTGGTTTGGCAAGAAACCCTTTAGCAATCAAAGGCACAGAAAGCAGCATCCTGCTGGTGACATACGCAGGTGACATATGCCTCCTTTGGCCCAATGCAGAGGTGGGCATCCCCTACCTCCCTCTGCACCAAACAAAGCTCCTCAGACACAGCATAGATTCTCTCCAGCTCCCCTACACAACAGATACTCCATGACTTATTTGAGTGGTGGGGGTTTAGGGGATGAGGAATTGGAGAGGGATTTGGTTATGTCCCCGTACCTAGATGTTAAATGAGTGCATCAAAAATAAATAAATAAATAAATAATCTGCTGACACCTCCAGAGGTCCCCAGTGCTTTTCCCCATCATTAGCCCCTTTCCCAAGAAGGCTGCATCCGCACTATAGAAATAAAGCACTTGGACACTCCTTTAACGGCTCAGTGCTATGGAATCCTGGGATTTTACCTTTGGACATTTAGCCTTCTATGCCAGAGAGCTCTCATGCCACAACAAACTACTAATCCCAGGATTCCATAGGATTGCACTAGAAGAGTTAACACACTTTACAACTGGATTATATCTGAGTCAGCTGTAAAAGGTTAGAAGCACCCATGTCTTGTTTTTACCCTCCTAATAATGGTTTTCCTTTTAAAAATAAGTAGTTTGTTTTCGTCTCTAATCCTTATTTTTGTTGTTGTTGTTTGTTTCATTCTTGGTAATATGAGTTATTCTGGTCTGTTTCCTTCCTTCTTGCCTGAAAATCTATTAAGAAGAAAACTGAGGAGACTTTTAAAACCTCCCAAAGGAGCCACTTTTGGCCTTTTTGGGGGGACAATCCTCCTCTTAGAAGCCAAAGCCCAATGTTTGTGAAGAAGAAGAATAAGGCTTGTATTAAAACTATCCTCCCCATTTCTGATCCCTTTTAAAACCCATGTTCCCCAGAAGGAGCAGAGCTTTGTAATAAGAAAACACTCTCAGAAAAGAGACACAAAGAGACACACTTCCTTCCTTTCGTCCCAAGGAGCCTGGCCTCCTTCTCTCTCTGGAGCCTCAGAGAGAAAGAGATGCCTCTGTTCAACTGAGGCCTCAGAGAAGGTTCCAGAACATTATTCCCCACAGTCACAAGCAGCACAAAATGGCCGCCAGAAATCAAAATGGCTGCTGGAACACAAAATGGCTGCCTCTGCCTGAGCGCTTGGCAGTTGGCAGTTTGAGGTCTTCAGTGGAGAGAGAGAGATGGAGGGGAAGAGAGGAAGGAGGTCCTGGAGGGAGGGGGCCTTGGGAGATATAGGGTCTTCCTGAGATATTCAGGGTTCGATTCCTAACAACATTTGGGGCAAACTGGATCTGAAAGGCAGTAGTAGCCTTTTCTCTTACTAATGGGACTTAAAGTATATTTCCCGGACTAGATCTCTCAGCATCCACATGGCCAGCAAGAAGAGGGGTCCTGCCCTGCAGTAAGACCCCTCCAATCCCTCTGAACCAAGGACTATAACCCCCATGTCTTTCTTTCTTTCTTTCTTTGCAAGTGCCTGTCTCTGAGGCTGAGAGAGTGTGACTTGCCTAAGGTCACTCAGTGGGTTTCCATGGCCAAGAGGGCATTCGAACCCTGGGCTCCATGGTCATAGTCCAATGCTCCAGCCACTAAACTACGCTGTCTCTTTCTTGAGGCTTTGTCGCTTTTTGTGTTGCCGACCCTCTCCTGGGGTTATCTTGGCAAGAGTTGTTCAGAGGAGGTTAGCCATTGCCTTCCCTGAGGCTGAGAGAGTGTGACTACTTGCCCAAGGGACCCAGTTGGTTTCATGTAGGAGTGGGGCACTGGACCCTGGCCTCCAGAGTTGTAACCCAACACTCAAACCACTGCACAACAGTCTCCCATTCCCATGTACAACCTGAGAAATAATTGCAGACTTTTTTTTTGTTCTTAAATTGTGTGCTAAAGTTGATTCAAACTTATGGCGACCCTAAGGCAACCTTATCATGGGGTTTTCTTGGCATGTTTCTTCAGAGAGGGATTGCCATTGCCATCTTCTGAGGCTGAGAGAGTGTGATTGGACAAGGGTTATCTAAGTCCAAAACACACTGCAGCAATAATCCAATCTGAGACGGCTTTAACTGCCCTGGCTCAGTGCTAGGGAATTCTGGGAAATGTAGCTTTGTGAAACATTGAGCCTTCTTTGTCAGAGAGCTCTGGTGCCACAATATACTCCATTTCCCAGGATCCCCTAGCACTGGGACAGGGCAGTTAAAGCGCTCTCAGATTGGACTATTGCTGCCCTGTGTTTTGGACCTTTCTTGGCCGCAAACTGTCCATAGCCTGCAATGCATCTCCTAATTCTGTTGGCAGTCCCTCCCTCCCAACACTTTCTCATTTCCCCCCAAAACCAGCGCAAAGCTGGCAGATGGAAAGAGGTTTTAAAGCAGCATTTGAATCTGCATTATTTGGTTTTAAAAGACTAAATGTCCCAAATGCTATTATCAGTTTTGTAGCTATTATTACAGAAAGACATAGAGTGCAAACTCCTGAAATACCTTTATTTTCTGGAGTGAGATGGGCTTTTCCAACTGACTCACTGTGATGATCTCCGGTGGTCCAAGCAGCCAAACTGCGGCCCTGTAATAATAATAATAATAATAGTTTTATACTCCTCTCTTCAGCCAAAAGGCTATCAGAGTGGATTACAAATTGTTAATTAGACATTTAGACATTATGGCTCTTAGCTCAGCAGACCCTTGAATTCCTTACAACATGCTGCCATCATCCAGTGAATGATAAAAGGACTTCCCTTAACCTACACTGGGACCAGTTAAGGAACCTTATTTCTCCTTCTTTACTAATCTTCCTAAACATCAACCGATCCAAGACATGTGTAAAAGGAGCGTCGAATAGTAAATAACAAAATATAACTGAAATATAAGTCCTACAAGATATTAAGAATCTTGCAGGTACAATATTTGTAAGTATATAATGTTCAATTCATACAACCTATTAAACAAATAAATAGACCTAAACCTCCAATTCTGAGACTAACTTCCAAGATCCGCTCTTTAACTCTCTCTCTCTTGATCTCCAACCGACACAATTCCCCCAACTGTCTCTTGGTCTCTCAGGCCTTATATCTCCTTCTCACGGAAGCTTCCAGAAGGAGCTTTATCTTGCTCTCTGATTGGTCAAGAGAGCCTTCCCTAGAAGTGATGTCATTCTGTGTGGGATGTGGGAGGGACTGGGCTTCCAGCCAATCAGGGCCAGGGATGGTGGGAGGGACTGGAATTCTAGCCAATCATATTACAGAATTAGGGCAGTGTCATCTGAAGTCCACTAAACAGCAAGGTTTTTTATGTAATATAGTGATAGTTTTCTGTGCATATGACAGATGCATTGTAGAATTAAGTTGTTGAGTTGAGAAATAACTATCCAAATAAGGTCTTAGTGCTAACTTTCTATAACTTTGTCACTCACTTTCTCTCTGTGTTAAATACATTTGGGGGGGGGGGTTCTGGAAATATTTACATCCCAACCTCCATGAAAGTTAAGGGCCAATTTTGTGTGTGTAATATTTAATAATATTACAACACAATAATGTAACATGCAATCATAGAGTTGGAAGAGAGTGCAAGGGCTATCCAGTCCAACCCCATTCTGCCAGGTAGGAAATCTCAATCAAAGCATCCCCATTGACAGATGACCATCAAGCCTCTGTTTGAAGACCTCTAAGGAAGGAGACTCCACCAAAATCTCAGAGGAAATGCATCCCATTGTCAAACAGCCCTTTCTGTCAGGAAGTTCCTCCTAATGTTGAGCTGGAATCTCTTTTCCTGCAGTTTACATCCATTGCTTCGCATTCTAGTCTCTGGAGCAGCAGAAAACAAGCTTGCTCCCTCCTCAATATGGCATCCCTTCAAATATTTAAACAGGGCTATCATATCACCTCTTAACATTCTCTTCTCCAGGCTAAACATCCCCAGCTCCCTGAGTCTCTCCTCATAGGATATGGTTTCCAGATCCTTCACTATTTTAGTCGCCCCTCCCCCCTTAGACACCCTCCAGTTTTTCAGCGTCTTTTGTAAATTGTGGTGCCCAGAACTGGACACAATATTCAGAAGGGCGTGTAAATGGCTTTCACACTATCTGTAGTTAGGCATATGTAAAACCCCACTTTAATTTCCATTTGTACAGAACTCGCTGAAAGCAAAGTCCCAAATGGGTTTAGAGCTTCAGACAAGAACCCAGTTTTGGGTATGATGGTAGGTAAATAAATATTTCCATGTCTGACTCCCATATCTGGATGTAAAGTCTAGAAGACTGTAGGCACAATAAACACTATTCTACAAAGGGTCATAAGGAATACGTTCTTATCTCTTATTTCCTATCACTCATCTAATTTGTGTATTTCCTCTCTATCCTCTAAAGTGTTTCTTTAATCCTGTTTCCCAATTTGTTTTTTCTTGTAGGCCTTGTATTCTTCTCATGGATTCATTGGGTAGACTATACAAATCAGTATCACCTTTCATTACAACATTCAGGGAGTGAGTATTTAACATATAATTTAGAATTGTTTATACCTAAAACGGAGTTCTTATAAAAACATTATTCTGGGACTCACTCTTGTATTGCAGATACTTGGAAGTGGAGTGAGAAATGAAAAAAGGTAGCAAACGAAGTTTTTCCAAAGAGTAATGAAAGACTTCAGTGTAAATGTGCCAAAGGCAAGACAGTTCCTGGGATTGCGGAATACATTTTCTTCAGTATGTGGCAAGCTTTCTGGAGGTGAGTTTACTGGGTTTGTTGAAGATTTACATTGCATTTGGCTTCAGAATATCAAGCACATTCCTAGAGCTTTTTCCTCTCTTACGCAATTGTTTGTTGGATATGGCATTTGATTTTTTATTATTTAAAACAGTAAATGGTATAACAATAATATAATATTGTAATATAATTTATGTTAATATAACATAATGTAATGATATTATTATTTATGAATATGCTGCCTTTCTCTGAAGGCAGCGAACAGCAAATTTTTAAAAATACCCT
>JACSCI010000105.1:26511-45167 GCA_016801065.1 Sceloporus tristichus | reverse complement strand
ACAAATGCCAGGATTGTGGGAAATGTTTTTCTTCAAAGGCACACCTAGTGAGACATCAGAGAGTCCACACAGGAGAGAACCCAAACAAATTCCAGAGATGAACTAACATTATATTTATCAAGAAGCAAAACAAAGACTAAATTTTAAATCTTGTGGTGATAAGAAAAAGCCCTTGTGATTTCGTGTGTTAGGTTTGTGTGTCCATATGCCTGTTTATGTTTTTCAATTATATTTTGTTATTTTGAGGTTTTAATTGCCTTTATTATAGATTATTGCTTTAGTTTATAAATTTGAGTGGGGATTATGGGTGGTGGAATAGGTTAGTTAAACAGAGGGGTGGGATTGGCTGTAGCTGGTTAGAACAGTTATGGGAATGATAGCATTTGGGATTTGTGGGATGTTGGATGAAGAAAGTTGGGGACAGGTATTAACAGAAAGGGCTAGTTTGTGGGAATGGCAAAGGGGGCCTTGTTATCTGTGGGGCATAGACTGTAGGAATTAGAGGGGGGCAGGTTTGGACGAGTGTGATGTTTTAGGTTTGGGGGTTTTAATGTTTGGTTTGGGGAGGGCAGCTCTGACTTAAACACTGAATTTCTGATTATGTGTTTGAAATAAAGTTTTTGTTGTTTCAACACACTGGACTCATTGGTGTACAGAAATTCTGCATTTGCACAAAATGTACCCTTTCTTCTCTCCTCAGCCCTCAGCTCCATTCCCAGCCATAAATACAGAGGCAAACACACACACACACACATATATATACTCAGAGAGACAGAGATATGTGTACAAAGCAGAGCCTTCCCAGCCTTTCCCCCGGAGTCCAGCTCCGCAGCTTGGGCTCCATTCTGGAAGGAAGAAAAAAGGCCGTAGTCCTTCCCTTCTTCCAAAGGCCGACAATGGAATAAACAGCAGCAGCAGCAGCAAAGGCCTTACGATCCCTGCGCATGCTGAGAAGGAGTCTTTGGGGCATCTGAATGAAAGTGCCAAGGGACGAGAAGCATAAAGGGACTGCTGAAGTCGGGGGGGGTGGATTTGGGACCTGTTTCAGGCACCTTCCTCCTGGAACCCATTATTAGAGCCTTTCACAGCTAACTATGATGCTTTAAATGACTATTTCACAGATAATGTCTCTCAGATAAGAGCCAAATTGGACATCAGCATTATTGCGGAGGCTATAAGTGAGGTGTCCATGAATAAGATCATACTGGATCAATTTGAATCTGAGTACTGAGGATGTGGACAAGCTCCTTGTAAGTGTGAAGAGGAGAACTTGCCCTCCCAACCCTTGCCCTTTTTATATCACCTGAAATATATCATAGATGCATCTCTTAGGCCGGTTACAGACCGGCACTTGGGACGTCCGCAGGACGTCCCATTTTAAAAAGGGGGCGTCTGGCTCTAATACAGACTCTGTCCGTACAATATGGCGCCGGCCATTCCACACGGCCTGCGCCATCTTTACGTATCGGACGCTGTGCATCCGAACGTGTCGTGTCGTCTGTGACATCGCGAATGCGCCCCTGGCACCTCGCGACGTCACAAAGTAGCCGCAAGAAGAAGCTCCATTTTGGAGCTTCTTTTTCGGTCCGTGCGGGAGCCGCACAGTGTGGCTGCTGTGGCTCCCGCACGGAGCAAACTGCGGTGGTGGCGGCAGTCCGCCTCAAAGCGGCGGTTTATAACCCGCCCCAGTTAGAGCTATTTTCCATCATGTTTAAAAGAAGCAGTGTTACGGCCGTTTATGGGAAAGCCCTCCCTAGATCCCTTGGAGATGAACAATTACAGACCGGTCTCCCGTCTTCCATTTCTAACCAACATAATTTTGAGGATAGTTGCTCTTCATGTCCAAGTGGTCTTGGATGAAACAGATTATCTGGACCCATTTCAAACTGGCTTCAGGATGGGATACGGAGTCGAAACTGTTATGGTTGCCTTAGTAAATGATCTTTGCTTCAAGGGGGGAATGTAACTTACCAAACTTTAAGCTGTATTATTATGCAACTTGTATCAAATACTTAGAAGAATGGTTCAAATTAGAAAACAAGAATTTTTGAATATAGAAAAAGCTAACCTGAATCTTGGTATACATCCATATATGTGGTATACAAAACCAAAAGATAATAATACTTTTAACCATTATGTTATAAGAAGATCATTGCTTAAAACATGGTATAAAATGAGACATCAATTTTGGGGGTCATTGCAAGAAGCCTGTTACAATAGAACAAAGGACAAAGATAGACAATGGCTAAGATATGGAGATTTAATAAACCAAACACCAGAAGGAAAATACAATATGAAATCTATGGAAGAACTTAATGAAAAAGGAAACATGAAGGATTGGTTTATATACAACCAATTAAACAATTGTTTTAAGGCAGACAATAAAGCTTCTGGGTTAAAGATGGAGAACAATGAAATAGATAAAATGATGATGGACAAAAAAGGTAAACACATATCCAAATATTATAAAAATTAAAAGAAAGAGATCTAGAACATGAAATTATTAAACACAGCATGGTAAGATGGGGACGTGATATAAATAAATCTATAACTGTAGAGGAATGGGGAAAATCATGGAAAGGAAGAAATAAATTCACTCTGTGCCAAAACTATAAAGAAAATTACATCAAAATGTTATACAGGTGGTATCTAACCCCCAAAAAACCCACCAGAGATACAAAACTGGCAATACTAAGTGCTGGAAATGTGGGGAACCCGAGGGAAGCTTCTTTCATATTGATGGACATGCATTAAAGCTAAAGGATTCTGGCAAAGGATTCATGGAACCATCCAAAACATTCTTGATATGAATATTCCCTTTGACCCCAATTTATTTTTACTAAACATGACACACAACATAAAGTCAGCAAAATACAATAGAATTGTTTTATATATGTCTTATGTGCAAGGATCTTATTTGCTCAATTTTGGAAATCTACAATTAATCCTTCTACAGAAGATTGGTTGATTAAGAAATATGAAGCTAGTAATATGGATATAGTACTTGTCTTACTAAGAGGGAGATCAAAAGGATATTTAGAAATGGAACGGAGTTGTCTTAAAACGTTTGAAGAAAAGGGAAATAACATCCATTGAATTAATAGTTAATATTTGGTAATTTAAATGCTATCATGGGAATATCTCAGTGTAATAAACATTTTTGAAAGTAAAAAAAAGGAAGACCCACATCCTTGTTCTGGGGAGGGCCACACACCGAGTTGTATAGAAACGTTCAGTGCTGCTCCTGGCCTTGCTGCGGTTGAGCGATTAACAGTTTGTGGGTGGCGACACGCTCCAACGCTGCAATGGTAAAAGGAAGTGCTTAGACTTTGCTTGTTGTTTCTTGCTCCCTTCACCCTTAAATGTAGGGGCCATTCAGACTACATTTTACCCTGGTTCCCAAACTGGTTTAAAAGTTGGAATTTCACACTTGCTTCGATTTTAACACAACTCGATCAGGGGCTTGCACAAGAGATCCAGGGCAAATCCCCCTTAGCGCGTTTTTTCTGAAAGCAGACTATTGACCCTTTCCTTTTGGAAACAACCGGCTCTTCCCTGCTGCCGACAAATATGAACTCAGCCCCGGTCATGATCGGATCAAGTTCAGGGGGTAGATTCCCCCGATTGAGGTAAAGGGTAGTAGATTCGATATGGGGGCAGCCGGATCTGCCCAGTTCTATCCAGGGCAAATGAGGGAGTGGGAATGGGGCCTTTGTGAAGGTGGGGAAACTGACCTTCCTGGTGCTGGTCCTCCAGGTGAGCGATGCATTGGGTAAGGAGTCCCTCTCGCTCATCGTCTGCAGCCTCTGGTTCCGCTGGAGGCAGGGCCTCTTCTCCAGCATCACCTGGAACAAGGAACCAGAACAATGGACAACAATAGATGGATGTGTGCATGTGTGTTTGTGAATATACATAGATGTATTTATGAGGAGGCATCTCTATCTAAGTGCACTCAGACTTATACCTTTATGAGCCCACATATATATAGATAGATATATGGAATGTTTCAAGTCTATAGATGTTGCATACAACACCCATAGATACATCTATACATACCCATAGATATCTGCCTGAATGTCTGCATGTGTACGCACATATATTATATATATATATATATATATAGAGAGAGAGAGAGAGAGAGAGAGAGAGATGCAAGTACAAGTACACATATATGTTGGATCACACACACACACATACACATACACATACACATACACACACACACACACATACACATACACATACACACACACACACACACACATATATACATACACACACACACATTTATATGTACTCTTCTACTTGCGTACAATTTAAACATAAGCAAATGCATGGAGAAATATGTGGGTATCTATGCATGGACATGGATGCACCTGGTCAACATCAGCCTGTATAAATAATTATAACTGTGTATATGTTTACTTCCAGTCATAACAGCATAACTTCCCTGCAATTACTGGAATTGGAATGTTTATACTTTGTGATGTTTTTATGGTATGTATTTTACACATGATTGCCTCCTGAGGACACTCTTTTTTTTATATATATATATTTTTATTCTCATTTTATATACATAAAAGAAAAAACATCGCACAAACATAAAAAGGAGATACTTCGTCTGTTTTGTACATAAGTCATAGTGTTTTGTAATACATCTAGTCCTTTAAATTTTTCCCTTGTTGTAATTCCAAACACTTCCTTAACCCATATTTCTCAATTGTGTCTAGTTCAAACTACTTGTCGGATTTTCCTTTAATTTCTTAATTCTTTTTCCTTTTGTCTATCTGGAATTTACATCCTTTATTAATCATTAAATGTTTTCAATACAGCTTTAATACTGTCATTTCAAGACTATCAATGTACCTCTTCGTTTAACCAGCTAGCTTCCCAAAATTGTTGAACTGGGTACCAATCCTTTTCTAACCTGTCCATGTTTTTAAATTTTAAATATGCTGTAAGTTTGTCCATTTCTGCCATGTCCATAAGTTTTTGGAGCCACAAATCTATACTCGGAGTATTGTTATGCTTCCAGAATTGTGCTATAAGTAGCCTAGCAGCTGTTATCATATACAACATTATTCCTCCTTGTACTTTTTCAATCTCTATTGGCAGCTTATTTGTCATGTTTAGGAGGTATAGTTCTGGTTTAAGTTCAAATTTTATATTTAACATATTCTCAATTATTGTGTGGATCTTTTTCCAATAGATTTTCAATTTAGGGCACCGCCACCACATGTGGTACCATGTTCCTTTTGCCTCGTTGCACTTCCAACATTTATTAGATCTTTTATTATCAATCATTGCCAGTCTGCTAGGAGTTATATACCAGCGATTCTCCATCTTCCAATGGTTTTCCCTTAGACTTTGCGAATATGTAAACTCCTTAGTCTTCTTTCTGGCCCGTTCCCAACTTTCTATTTCAATGGTGTGCCCACAGTCCGTAGCCCATTTAATCATTGCATCCGATATTATTTCTTTTTCTTGGTCAATTTTTAATAGAAATTGGTATAATTTGGATACTCTTTTTTTTTCTTCTCCTAATAATATTTTATCAAGTTCCTCCATATTTCCTTCAATTCCATACAGCTTTACATCCATTTTATAACGTTCTTTTAATTGTGTGTATAAGAACCAGTTCATCTTCGTATCTGTAAGAGTTAGTTCCTCCAGTGTTTTCATTTGATAGCTGTCATCTTTGTTTTTGTTTAGTAAATCTTTATAATTTAGCCATTTATCAGTTAATGTCCATCTTCCGAAAAAGGCTTCTTGCGTTGATGTCCATTGGGGCAATTTTCTATAGATCTTCTTTTTTATTTTCTCCCACGTTATTAATAACACTTTTCTAATCATGTGTTGCATAAATTCTTTATGGACTTTAGCTTTTTCATAACACATATAAGCATGCCAACCAAATCTATTGTTGAACCCCTCTAATTTTAACATGTTTTGGTTTTCAAGTTTTACCCAGTCTGTGATCCAATTTAGTATATTTGCTTGATAATACAACTCTAAATTCGGCACTCTTCCCCCTCCATCCTTCTTTTGTCTTGTCATTGTCTTCCATTTGACTCGTGCTTTTTTATTTTCCCATATAAAATTTCTGATATCTCTATGCCATTCTCTGAATGTAGATTCTTTGATGTGTATTGGTATCATTTGGAATAGGAAGTTTATTTTTGATAACACCATCATTTTTATAGTTTCTATTCTTCCTGATAGAGATATCTCTAATTGGGACCATTTTTTAAGATCTTCCTTGATTTTCATCCAAAGTTTTTTATAGTTATTTTCAAAAAGATCCGCGTTCTTACTGGTTAACCATATTCCTAAATATCTTACTTTTTTTTTCCACTTTACAGTTTGATATCTTTTCCACTTCTTGCTCTTCCATTTTGGAGAGATTTTTAGTTAAGATTGCAGTTTTGTTTTTATTGATTTTAAATCCTGCCACTTTCCCAAATTCTTCAAAACTTTGAAACAAATTGTTAACTTGTATTATGGGATCCTCTAACATTACCACTAAGTCGTCTGCAAACAGCTTGAGCTTATATTCTTTATCTTTTACTTTGATTCCAGAGATTTCCTTGTTTCTCCTAATATTATTAGCTAGAATTTCTATAATAGTTATGAAAAGTAGTGGTGACAGAGGACAACCCTGACGCGTTCCTTTACATATGTTAAATGTTTTAGTTTTCCTTCCATTGATTATTAATTGAGCTTTCTGATCTAGATAGATGTTTTCAATATAGTTTAGGAAATTCACCCCTACTTTCATTCTTTTTAGAACTTCTTTCATGAAATTCCAGTTCACTTTGTCGAAGGCTTTCTCCGCGTCTGCAAATATTAAAGCCAGCTTATCTCCTTTATTTATTTCATAATACTCCAAAATATCTATTATTGTTCTCATGTTTTCTTTTATATATCTGGCAGGCAGAAATCCATTCTGGTCTATATTAATATATCCTTCCAAAACTTTTTAAAATCTTTTTGCTAAAATTGATGTTAGAATTTTGTAATCCGTATTCAGAAGGGATATAGGTCTATAATTGGTCATTTCAGATTTATCCTTTAATTCTTTTGGTATTAATACAATGTTCGCAGTTTTCCAAGTTTCTGGTAGGCCATGATTCCTGATATCATTTAGAGTATTTAATAATGGTACTTTAAGTTCTTCTTTGAATATTTTATAGTAATTTGCTGAATAGCTCCTGAGGACACTCTGAGGGCTGCCATTGGCTGGAATCGCCATCCCTCCCACCATCCCTGGCCCTGATTGGCTGGAATCCCAGTCTTTCCCACCATCCCTGGCCCTGAATGGCTGGAATCCCAGTCTTTCCCACCATCCCTGGCTATTTTGTGTTCTGGCATCCATTTTGTGTTCCAGTGGCCATTTTGTTCCAGAACCTCCAGAACCAGTTGAACAGAGGCCCCTCTTTCTCTCCTGAGGCTCCAGAGAGAGAAGGAGGCTAGGCTTCTTGGGCCAAAAGGAAGGAAGTGTGTCTTTTGTGTCTCTTTTCTGAGAGGGTTTTCTTACGCAGCTCTGCTCCTTCTGGGTAGGGTTGCCATACCTGAGGACCTCCAAACCGGGACAAATGTAGGACAAGGTTTGAAAATGTAGGATTTTTTTAATTTCCTGGCCAGGAAATTTAAAAAAAAGGTCCTACATTTTTAAACCTTCTCCTCCTCCTCCTCCCAGGGCGGGAAAGGGCGCGGGGGCCGCTTGGCATTGCGGCGATCGCCACGGTGCCAAGCAGCCTCCTCCTCCTCCCAGGCCTCGCGGAGGCGTTGGAGGACCCCACGATTGCGGAGCTGCCTCCAAGGCCTTGCTGTCTCCTGGGAGGGAGCATCTCCGCGGCCGGAGCTCCGACCGCGGAGAGCGCTCCCAGGCCTCAGCGAGGCCTTGGAGGACCCCGCAGCATGCGCGGGGGCGGAGGTGGCCGCAGGTGGTGCCGTTCCGGTCTTGGCGCCAAACCGGACCGGGACCAGGATGGCACCACCCAAAGCGGGATTGTCCCGCTTACATGAAATATTTAGGTGTAAAAGTTAGATAATATTGTACAAGGTAATTATACTCAATTATGGGGGGGGGATTAATAATCAGATTTCTAAATGGGAAAATATTAACAAAAATTAGAATGTTTAAAATGATGGTTCAACCAAAGTTTTTATATTTAGTAGTACTCAGCATCATAGCTAGATGTCAAAGGGAAGCCATGTTCTCTGGGAGTGAGAAGCAGAGGGATTTTGGAAAAACCTTAGTCTTTAAGAAGACTCTCTTGTCTGTAAACCCCAAGAATAGGATTCCAATGAAGAACAAACCCACTCTCACTGGGAAATTAAAAGCGGTCAGGAAAAGTCTAAGAGCCTGAGTCCTTCTTTCCCAACTCATCCCATCCTAGGGTTGGTTTTCAGTTGAACTCTCTTCTTCTTCCTCCAGAATTACTACATGAACTGACCTTGTGTTGTCTTGAAGCCTGTCAAAAGAGTGCAGGAAAGCAATCAGGAGGACAAGGCAACGTTCCCCATTGGCTCCCATAAGCTCTCCCTGAATCGTCCCAGGACCTGAGGTTTGGGAGCTAAATCCTAGTTCCTGGGGCAGGGCCTCTACCAATGCCATTCAGCCTAATGCATAAAGTACCAACCACAGTTGCCTTCAGCTTGTCATTCAATGATTCACAATATATGTTCCTGTGTGGAAATGAAGATTGACATTTTTAACAGGCTATTCCCAGATCATTGGAAACTGAGAGAAATACTCTTTTCCACTTCCTTGGAGAGACAGGATGAAGAAGATGTAATTTAGCCTCCTTGTTTCTTGCCAGATGGAGGATGCAGAGAAGAGAGTGATTCCCCTGCAATCTTTGCCAGTCGAAGCAACAAATCAATTAAGCCTTGCAATTATAACATTAGCAATCAATCCGTTATTAATACTTAGACCAAAGGCCATTTGCTTACAAAATGTTAGAAATGCAATACAGCTGTAAGAACAGCATAATAAAAGTACAACACAAGTAAATTACATAATAATCTTGCATGTAAAAGGTTTAAAATTCAATTCGGTTAAAATATGGGCAACAAAACTATAACTAAATGAGGGAGTCCTCAAAGCAATCAACAGCAATATTGGCACTATATCTAGCCCCAATCTTCATTGCTGCCAGGGAAAAAGGAGAAACCTCACGTGTTAATATCAGACAGGAAATTAAAAAAGAAAAACCCTTTCTGAAAGAATAGTAGAATCCAAAGGAGGCAGAATACATCGCCCCAAAATTACTTCTCTTTCTTTGTCTTCACAGCTAGTGCTAATTGACTCCATTATGTTCTATGCATGTGTCTTCTCTGTTTTAAAAGGGCCTTCTTATAAGTTGACCTCATAACAGCAGAAGTGTCAGGGAAGTCGGATTATTGCTATAAACTCACCTGGATATTATTTGAAAGTTGGTCAAAAAACCCTTCATTTTCACAACAGAAGAAGAATTGGAGACGGTTCAAATGTTAGCACAATACTCTTATGTGCAGATATACTGGGAAGCCACTCCACAGCAAGCCTATCAATGCTATAGGGGTGTCTATGTAGATGTATAATAGCTCTATAGGACTCCATTTGCCATTGCTTGATCAGTTCTAGGCCATTTGCAGCATGGCTTGGTGTGCTTGCAGAGTCCTTTCCCAGCTCCTTTGAAACAGCTGCTGAACTGCTCCTAGGATCATGGATTCTGTTCTCTTTGCAGCCCAGCTTTCCTTCCTTTCTGGGTCCTGTGCTGCTGGATTGACCCAAGCTTTCTTTTGGAGCTGGAGCTTTTGGTATAAAGTTATCAAAGGGGAGTTTAAGACACTTCAGTTGATCACCAGTTTTTACTTTAAGAGTTCATACACTGAGATAACAGTATGGGCTGTTGAAAGGCATTCTTTGGTCACAAAGTCTGGGGGCATGGTTGCTGTTCAATATGTTGTTTCTTCTCAGCAATGAGTAAATCCTGAAGGACAGGCTCCTCTGCCCCATTTGGCTCCAAGGATGGAAATTCCCCTGCAATGGCTCCAGGCAAAGAGACGGCGCTGTTGCCGGACACTCTAGCTTTAGTAAAGCCGCACGTCTTGTCTCTCCATTTACGGTACGCTGCTTCTGGCTTCGTTTGCGAGGCGTTTCTGAGCATCCAGGAGACTAGAAGCAGTTTGGATGCAGTTTATAAGCGGTTTAGTTGTCCTTAGGCACAGACCCTTGAAGTGTTTGTGTAATGACTGGGCTCCAGTCAATGGAGGTCTTCTTCAGGCTGTAAAGGGAGGTTTATGCAAATGCAGAATGACATCACTGCTACGGAAGGCTCTCTTGACCAATCAGAGAGCAAGATAAAGGTTCTTCTGGAAGCTTCTGTGAGAAGGAGATATAAGGCCTGAAAGACCAAGAGACAGTTGGGGGAATTGTGTCGGTTGGAGATCGAGAGAGTTAAAGAGCGGATCCTGGAAGTTAGTCTCAGAATTGGACGCTTAGGTTTATTTATTTCTTTAATAGCTTGTATGAACTGAACATTATATACTTACAAATATTGTACATGCAAGATTCTTAATATCTTGTAGGACTTAAATTTTAGTTATAATTTGTTATTTATAGTAAATATCTCCTTGGAGTATCTACTACTCGACGCTCCTTTTACATGTGTTTTGGCATGGTTGATGCTTGGGAAAATCAGTAAAGAAGGAGAAATAAGGTTTCTTAACTGGTCCCAGTGAAGGTTAAGGGAAACCCTTTTATAATTCACGTGATGGAGGCAGCGTGATTTCAGGAATTTGAGGGTCAGCTGGGCTAAGAGCCATAATGTCTAATCCATTCTGATAGCTTTTGGCTGAAGAGAGGGGTATAAAATTATTGTTAATGTTGTTATTATTATTATTATTATTATTATTATTATTATTATTATTATTATTACAGGGCCGCAGTTTGGCTGCTTGGACCACCGGAGATCATCACAGTGAGTCAGTTGGAAAAGCCCATCTCACTCCAGAAAATAAAGGTACTTGAGGAGTTTGCACTCTACGTCTTTCTGTAATAATAGCTACAAAACTGATAATAGCATTTAGGACATTTAGTCTTTTAAAAACAAATATGGCAGATTTAAATGCTGCTTTAAAACCTCTTTCCATCTGCCAGCTTTGCTCTGGTTTTGGGGGGAAATGAGAAAGTGTTGGGAGGGAGGGACTGCCAACAGAATTAGGAGATGCATTGCAGGCTATGCACAGTTTGCAGCCAAGTAAGGTCCAAAACACACGGCAGCCATAGTCCAGTTTGAGACCGCTTTAACTGCCCTGGCCCAGTGCTAGGGAATCCTGGGAAATGGAGTTTTTTGTGGCACCAGAGCTCTCTGACAGAGAAGGCTCAATGTCTCATAAAACTACATTTCCCAGAATTCCCTAGCACTGATCCAGGGCAATTAAAGCGGTCTCAGATTGGATTATTGCTGCAGTGTGTTTTGGACTTAGGTGACCCTTGGCAAGTCACACTCTCTCAGCCTCAGAGGATGGCAATGGCAACCCTTCTCTGAAGAAACCTTCCAAAAAAAAACACATGATAAGGTTGCCTTAGGGTCGACATAAATTGGAAACAACTTGAAGACACCCATGAAGAACAGAAAAAAGTCTGCTCTTATTTCTCAGGTTGTACATGGGAATGGGAGGCAGTGTGATGCAGTGGCTTTAGTGTTGGGTTACAACTCTGGAGGCCAGGGTCCAGTGCCCCCTCCTCCATGAAACCAGCTGGTCCCTTGGGCAAGAAGTCACACTCTCTCAGCCTCAGGGAAGGCAATGGGAAACCTCCTCTGAACAACCCTTGCCAAGAAAACCCCAGGAGAGGCTCCCCAGAAGTCAGCAATGACTTGGAGCCACACCACAAAAACCCACAAAGCCTCAAGAAAGAGAGAGCGTGGTTTAGTGGCTGGAGCATTGGACTATGAGTCTGGAGACCAGGGTTCGAATGCCCTCTTGGCCACAGAAACCCACTGAGTGACTTTAGGCAAGTTACACTCTCTCAGCCTGAGAGGGAGGCACTTGCAAAACCACTTCTGGACAAATCCTGCCAAGAAATGCCTGCAAAGGGCTTCCCTTACGGTCGCCAGAAGTCAGAAGCAACTTGGAGGCACACAACAACAACAAGAGAAGTAATATCACTAACACAAGGCAGCTAGGGAGAAAGAAAGAAAGAAAGAAAGAAAGAAAGAAAGAAAGAAAGAAATTCAATGTGTCTGGTCAAGAAGACATGGGAGTTGTAGTGCTCTGTTCAGAGGGATTGGAAGGGCCTTACTGCAGGACAGGCCCCCTCCTCTCTCTGGCCCTGTGGATGCTCCTTTGTTAGGAAGCGAACCCCAAATATCTCAGGAGTAGGGTTGCCATAGCGCTGGACCTCCAAACCGGGGGAAATGTAGGACAAAATGTTCAAATGTAGGACACACAACAATGTGTCCTACATTTGAAAATTATGTCCTACATTTGACCTCGCGATTGCGGTGGGGAGGCCAAGCGGCGAGGGAAAGCCTCCTTAAGTGGAGGCTTTCCCACCCCGCCTGGGCCCCACCGCGATCGGAGGCCAGGATCGGGGCCTCGCCTCTTTCCTGGCCCCCGCAGGGACCAGGAAGGAGGCAAGGAGCCCGCCAGCGAGCGCCGCGGCCTCACCTCTTTCCTGGCCCCCGCGGAGGCCAGGAAGGAGGCGAGGAGCTCGCCGGCGAGCACCGCGGCCTCGCCTCGCTCCTGGCCCCCGCGGAGGCCACGAAGGAGGCGAGGAGCTCGCCGGTGAGTGCCGCGGCCTTGCCTTGTTCCTGGTCCCCACAGGGACCAGGAAAGAGGTGAGCAGGTTGGCGGCGATGGCCGGGGCTTCGCCTCCTTCTTGGCCCCCGCGGAGGCCTGGAAGGAGGGAGGAGGCTGCAAGGAGGCGGGGAGGTTGGCGCGGCTGCGCCCAAGAGCCGCCGCCTCCCTGCAGCCTCCTCCACCTCAGGCCTCGCTGCCCTCCTTTTCCTCCGCGCGACCATGCGCGGGGGAGGAGGAGGAGGCCAGCGAGGCCCTAGTGTTGCCCAGCAACCCCGCTGCAACCGGGCTTTTCCCGGTTTTTGGCTGCACCCGTGCCGTGACTGGGCAGGTGCAGCCAAAACTGGGAAAAACTCGGTTGCAGCCGGGTTATGGCAAGCCTACTGAGAAGGCTGTATATCTCCCAAGGCCCCCTCCCTCCAGGACCCCCTCCCTCTCTTCCCCTCAGTCTCTCTCTCTCCCCTGAAGGCCTCAAACTGACAACTGCCAAGCGCTGAGGCAGAGGAAGCCATTTTGTGTTCTGGCTGCCATTTTGTGTGCTGGCTGCCATTTTGTATTCCAGTGGCCATTTTATGCTGCTTGTGACTGTGGGGAACCTTCTCTGATGCCTCAGTTGAACAGAGGCTTCTCTTTCTCTCCTGAGGCTCCAAAGAGAGAAGGAGGCCAGGCTCCTTGGGCCAAAAGGAAGGAAATGTGTCTTTTGTGTCTCTTTTCTGAGAGGCTTTTCTTATTACACAGCTCTGCTCCTTCTGGGGAACAAGGATTTTAAAAGGGATCAGAAATAGGAGGATAGTTTTAATCCAAGCCTTATTATTCTTCACAAACATCGAGTTTTGGGTAATATCCCTGCTTTTAATAACTGTTTTAATAACTGTCCAATAATTTAATAGTATTTTATTTTGGTTGGTAGTGTTAGGAAGGGTTTGGGAGATAATGAAAGATGTTGTTATTATATTGTATGGATATATTTATTGTAAGCTGCTAAAAGGTGGCCATTTTGTGTAGTAATTGCCTTGTGATTAACTCCCACAACAACCTTGTAAGGTAGGCTTCATAGGCTCCTAGAGTTGGAAGGGACCCCCAATTTCCATCCATTCAGCCCCATTCTGCCCTCCAAGTCCTCCGAAGAGATGGCCATCCAGACAGCGACTCCTCCAATGCTCTTTGAGGCAGCGTATCCCAAAGATTTGCCAAGAGGTCATGGGGCCCACAGTCCCCATGGGAATCGGTCCTTACCTCCCACTTTGGGGATGGAGACCCCCTCAACCCCTGGACTATTTACTACCAGGAGTTACTACGGCTGGTACTCAGTTTCCTAGGCATTGTCACCTTCTGCCCTCCATGGCCACTGGCACTGACCTTTTCCCCATTGCCTTCCCTCTCTCAGCCCTGTGGACCTCCACCTCCTTCGCACTCAGAGCAACCCTTCTCTACAGCTGAGGAGACGGCCTCTGACCCAGGGAAGCTCTGGCCATAAAGGACCCCAGAAGAGCCCCCAGGGTCTTTGTACTGAAGGTAGGTCTTTATTCCTGGAGCTGAAAGAGGTCCTTTGTTTAAATGTTTGAGTCCAGGTTTGTGTGGAAAGGTTGCAGCTGAGAAACTGAGCCCATGCTTTACAGGCATAAAGCCCCAAATTCAGTCTCTTGCAGCATTGTCTTCCCAGAAGGTGGAAGTGAGATTTCCAGACTCCAGACACACAGTGCGCCAGTGAGTCCTTTGTGTGGGGACTGTGTGTGTATGTAATGTTTACTAGAACTTTGTAAGATATTTGTTTGACTGGGGTTATACACTGGTACCCCGGGTTACGAAATTAATTCGTTCCGCTATTCCTTTCGTAAGCCGAAAATTTCGTAACCCGAAGCGCCTTTTCCATTGAAAATAACGAATGCGTTCCATGAGCTCAGACTGAACCTGCAAGTCAAAGCAAAGGGCCAATAAAGCTAAGTACCCGACAATACAATGTAATACAAAGTTTCCTCAGGCACTAATCAGCTTAACAATGACTGGCAGGTCCATTGTAAACCACTAATGAGCTTAACAATGACTGGCAGGTCCATTGTAAACCACTAATGAGCTTAACAATGACTGGCAGGTCCATTCTAAAGGTTTTAAAGGATCAAGAAAAAAAGTTTTTTTTTCTTGATCCTTTAAAAAAAAAAAAAAAGATGGTTCACACACATGACCAAAGCAAGCCCAAATCTGAAAAAGAAACCTATGGTCAGAATCTATGGCCCACATCAAAGCAAGGCCAGACTTGCAAAACTCACAAGCCACACACCACACACTCAAATCCTCACAGCCATGACCAAAGCAAGCCCAAATCTGAAAAAGCAATCCCATGGTCAGAATCTATGGCCCACATCAAAGCAAGGCCAGACTTGCAAAACTCACAAGCCACACACCACACACTCAAATCCTCACACCCATGACCAAGGCAAGCCCAGAACTCAAACCCAAAGGCCAGAAAACCCAAATCTGAACATGCATCCCCATGGTAAGGCCCATTCTAAAGGATAAAGAAAAAAATGTTGCTGGTCTTGGCATCTCAGAGTGAGGCAGGGGAAGGAGGAGGAGGAGCTGCTCTCAAATCATCACAGCCATGACCAAAGCAACCACAAATCTAAAAAAGGAACCCCATGGTCACACTCTATGGCCCACATCAAATCAAGGCCAGACTTTCACAACTCACAACCCACACTCTCAAATCATCACACCCATGACCATACCACCCCAGAACTCAAACCCAAAGGCCAGAAACCCAAAATCTGAACATGCAAACCCATGGTCAGGCGCATTCTAAAGCATAAAGAAAAAAAGTGTTTTTCTTACCTTTGCTGGTCTTGGCATGTGGTCCTGGCATCTCGGAGTGAGGCAGGAGGAGGAGGAGGAGGAGGAGGAGAGGGGCAGCCCAAAAAGCCAAATTTGAACCAATTCAAGCAATTTAACCAATTCATAGCCAATTTATCCAATTCAAGCAATTTAACCAATTCATAGCCAATTTATCCAATTCAAGCAATTTAACCAATTCAGCCAATTTAGCCAAATCAAGCAATTTAACCAATTCAGCCAATTTAGCCAATTCAAGCAATTTAACCACTTCAGCCAATTTAGCCAATTCAAGCAATTTAACCAATTCAGCCAATTTAGCCAATGCCACCAATTTAACAAATTTAACCATTTTTTAAAAAAAATTTGGTGTTTTTTTTAAGGGTCACCTTTTTTTTAAGGGTCCCCTTTTGCCTTCTTGGATGACGGTTCTCCCGCTCTAGGGAAGAACTGGTCCAAGGATGTCTGCTTTTGCCGGCCCTTGAGCACGTTCTTAAAATGGCTAAGGCAGACATTATCAAAATGGGCAATGGCATGGCTGGTGAGCACCTGCTCAGGGTGGTGCTTCTCCACAAAGGCAGCCACATTGTGGAATTGCCTCAGAATGTCTTTAATGTCTGCCGTTGGCAAAGATGCCCCCGCAGCCTCCTCCTGCTGGCCCCTGTCGAAGTGGAGCACGTCCTCGTCCACGGCAGAGTGTTGCATCGCCGCCAAGGCCTTCAGGTCCTCTGTTGTCAGGTCCTCGTTGTGCTCCTCGATGAGTTCCTCGACGTCCTCGTTGTCCACCTCGAGTCCCAGGGACCTCGCGATGGAGACGATCTCGTGCACCTCTTCCTCTTCACCTGGCTCAGCACCCTCGGACTGTGACCCTTCCAAGGAAGAAGCATCAGGCCACAGCTTCCTCCATGCAGCAATCAGGTTGCGCCTGGTGATCGCCTGCCAGGCCAAGTCCACCATCTTAAGGCACACCACGATGTCAAAATGCTGCTTCCAAAACTCACGAAGGGTCAGCTGTGTGCTCTCGGTCACATCGAAGCAACGCTTGAAGAGGTGCTTGGTGTACAGCTTCTTGAAGTTGGCGATCACCTGCTGGTCCATGGGTTGCAAGAGGGAGGTCGTGTTGGGTGGCAGAAACTGGACCTTGATGAAGGAGAACTCCGCGAGGATGTCCTTCTCCAGGCCATGCAGGTGCGCAGGAGCATTGTCCAAGAGGAGGAGGCACTTCAGGGGCAAATCTTCTTCCTCCAGGTACCGCTTCACTGTCGGGGCGAAGACACTGTTGATCCACTCGACGAACAGGAGGCGTGTCACCCATGCGCGGCCATTGGAGCGCCACATCACTGGCAACCTGTCCTTCTGGATGTTGTGTGCCTTGAAGGCCCTGGGATTCTCGGAGTGGTACACCAACAGGGGCTTGACCTTACAGTCCCCGCTGGCATTGGCACACAACGCAAGTGTGAAGCGGTCCTTCATCGGCTTGTGGCCTGGCAGTCTCCTCTCCTCCTGGCTGATGTAGGTGCGGCGAGGCATCTTCTTCCAGAAGAGGCCCGTCTCGTCGCAGTTGAAGACTTGCTGCGGGACGTAGCCTTCCTCCTCCACCATGGCCTTGAACGCGACGACGAATGCTTCGGCGGCCTGGTGATCTGCGCTGGACGCCTCGCCGTGACGGACGACAGAGTGGATCCCGGTCCTCCTCTTGAACCTGTCGAACCAGCCACGTGATGCTTTGAAGTCCGGGGTGGCTGGCTCCTCCTGCGAAGAAGTTCCTTCGCCTGCCTCCTTGCTGGCCAGGTCTTCGTAGATGGCGGTGGCCTTCTCGCAGATGACCGAGGTGGTCAAAGTGTCCCCGACTCGCTCCTTTTCCTTGATCCAGAGGAGAAGCAGGCGCTCCATCTCCTCATGCTTCGCTGTCCTCTGCTTGGCGATGGTCGTCACGCCTTTCGCTGGAGCCACAACAGCTCTGATGGCCTCCTTCTGCTTGAGGACAGTGCCAATCGTCGATGGGTTGCGTCCATACTCCTTGGCAATGTCCACCAAGCGCACGCCCCTCTCGTGCTTGGCAATGATGTCCTTCTTGTCCTCCAAGGACAAGGGAGCCCTCTTCTTCTTCTCACCGCTTGGCTTGGGAGCCATACTGTAGCTCAAGCCTAAAAAGGACAAAAGGCACAGGCAATGAGCAAAAGCCACAATTGGAAACCACCCCCACCCCCATGGTCACACTCTCTGGCCCAAACTTGCAAAACTCACACCCCACACTCTCAAATCATCACAGCCATGAGCAAAGCACCCCAGAACACAAGCCCATAGGCCAAAACCCCCAAATCAGAAAATGCCACCCTATGGTGAGAGTCTCTGGCCACATGTGACCATAGCCAAAGTGTTAAAAGTCTCACACCACACTTTGAAAACAGCACAGCCATGAAGAAATCAAAGCAGCAAATGAAGCCCATCATCCCCAATTCAGAGCATGCCACACTAACAGCAAAAAACAACCCAGCAGCTCTAGGCCATCATCCACACATCAGAGCATGTTACCCAAACAGCAAAAAGCCCCAAAAAAATCAACCCTGAAGCTGTAGCCCATCATCCACACATCAGAGCATGTTACCCAAACAGCAAAAAAACCCAAAAAAACAACCCAGCAGCTCTAGGCCATCATCCACACATCAGGGCATGTTACCCAAACAGCAAAAAGCCCCAAAAAAATCAACCCTGAAGCTGTAGCCCATCATCCACACATCAGAGCATGTTACCCAAACAGCAAAAAAAACCCAAAAAAGCAACCCAGCAGCTCTAGGCCATCATCCACACATCAGAGCATGTTACCCAAACAGCAAAAAGCCCCAAAAAAACCAACCCTGAAGCTGTAGCCCATCATCCACACATCAGAGCATGTTACCCAAACAGCAAAAAAACCCAAAAAAACAACCCAGCAGCTCTAGGCCATCATCCACACATCAGGGCATGTTACTCAAACAGCAAAAAGCCCCAAAAAAATCAACCCTGAAGCTGTAGCCCATCATCCACACATCAGAGCA
>JACSCI010000105.1:0-17489 GCA_016801065.1 Sceloporus tristichus | reverse complement strand
TTCTAGGAATGGCAAAGGGGGGCTTGTTACCTGTGGGGCATAGACTGTGGGAACTGGAGGTATGGGGTTAGGTATGGAAGAAGGTGGAGTTTTAGGTTTGGGTGTTTTAATTTATTCTTTGCCTTGGAATGGGCAGTTCTAGCTTACACACATAATTTCTATGGCCCTGTCCAGACAGACCCTTTGCGGCGCATCCATGACGTGCTAGGGTTACCTCGGGCAGCGTGTGCACACATCCCGCAATACTAGCACATCATGTAGGCGCTGCAGTTGTGCAGCACCATACATATGGCGCACACAACAATTACGTCGCAGCTGCGCCACCTCCAAGACGTAACCGTGCCGTCTTTGGCGCTTTCTGGTGCCACAAAAAGCCACTTTTTGGAGCTCCTTCTTTGCTGTGCAGCAGTGCCACACAATTTGTATGCTGTGGTGGTCCCGTGCAGCAGAAAGAGGCACCAAAGAGGCATCTGTTTTTGGCGGTCTGTACCCCGCCTGAGTGTTCTTAATAAAGTTCTTTGTTGTTTCAACACACTGGACTCTTTTATGCCCAGAAGTTCTGAATTTGCACAAAACTGACCCTTTCTTCTCTCTTCAGTCCTCAGCTCCATAATAACAGAGGCGAACACACACACACACACACACACACAGAGGTAGAGAGAGAGAGAGAGAAAGCTATATGTACAAAGCAGAGTCTTCCCAGCCTTTCCCTCTTGAGTACATCTCCGCAGCTTGGGCTCCATTCAGGAAGGAAGGGAGGGAGGGAGGGAGGGAGGGAGGGAGGGAGGGTGTTCTCCTTCCCTTCTTCCAAAGGCCACAAGTGGAATAAGCAGCACCAGCAGTAAGGGCCTTGTTATGCCTGTGCATGCTGAGGAGGGACCTTTCGGGCATATGTGCATGTGAAGTCTTAGCCACTGAAGCCATTGTTGCCCTCACAGTCTGTTCTGAGGGGGGGGGGGGGGGGGGGGGAGCCCTTGTTCATTTGAAGGAATGGCTGGAGGTTCTTCTGGTGGGCTCTTGAGGGGTTATAAGAAGGAAGGAAACCCTGATCTCCTACCCCCAAAGAAAGTCAGGGGGCCTGCCAGGCCTCCTCTCACCCTTTCCTTCCCTGCCCCCTGCTTGGTGGATTCCTTGGGGCCCAAGTACTTGGGGAGTTATTATGAGAAGAGAGGGCAGGGGGACCCTTGGAGAGAGGCATGGCCATGGAGGGGAGGGGGATCCAAAGGTAAAAAGGGCTTTTAAGAGCTCCCTCCCTCCTGGACAGAGGTACTTGTTGTTGGGGGTCCTAATCTGGGTATGAAGGTTTGTCAACTAGTCCTGGATGGGGGTCACACTTCCCCTAAATGACTCTGTTTGCAGTTTGAGGGTGCTGTTGGATCCGTCGATCCAGATAGATGCAATGGCCAGGAGTGCCAGTTATTAGCTTCAGCTGATACACCAACTGCGTCCCTTCCTGGAACCTGAAGGCCTAAAAAATTATGGTGTAGATGCTGGTAACCACATGGCTTAACTTCTGCAATGTGGCCTACAAAGGGCTAACCTTGCACCAGAACCGGAAACTTCATCTAATTCAAAATATGGCAGTCGCAGTTAATGGCTGCCTGTTAATATCCAGGAACAGTACAAGGTCTTGGTTATAACATTTAAAGCCCTTCATGGCTTGGGTCCAGCTTACTTACGGGATCTCCTTCTTCCATCAATCTGCCCCACACATTAAGGACCTCTGGTAAAAACTTACTATTAAAAAGTAGACAGGATGCATTTACCCAGAGGACCTTCTCTTCTGTTGCTCCCAAGTTATGGAATAGGCTCTGGAAGTGATCCGATAAGTCTTTAAGGCTTTAGAAAGGCAACCAGATGTATCTCTTCCGGAAATCTCTTATTAATTTACATAATTGTTCAACAACTGCTCTAACTGCCTCTGCCCTTGTGATGATTTCCTGTCGTCCAAGCAGCCAAACCACGGCCCTGTAATAATAATAATAATAATAATAATAATAATAATAATAATAATAATAATAATAATAATAATAGTTTTAATACCCTTCAGCCAAGATCAGAGTGGCATACAAATTGTTAATTAGACATTGAGGTGCTGTACAGACCAGCACTTTGCGCTGGCCTACAAGCGTACTAGGGTTGCATTGGGGCAGCCTTTCCAGATGCCTGCAACCCTAGTATGTTGTTATAGTAGCGCCCTTTCTACATGGGCACCTCCATTACAACGTCATGGCCACGCCGCCTTCACATGGGGTGGTGCAGACATGACATATGTGGCGCCCTGTCTGCAGTGCTGGAAGGAGCTCTGAACTGAGCTCCTTCCTTGGTTTCTGTCGCTGGCTCAGCCTTTACACAGCTGCGCCAGCGACACGAAGAAGAAAGGGGACAAGCGGCCCCTTTCTCCATTTCTCCGATGCTGTTGGGGTGTCCTTTGGGTTTGAAGCCTCAAGGACACGCCTTTCCAGGATGCAGGGAAGCGGCATTTTGCCACTTCCACGCTACAGTACCTGGAAAAGTGGTTGATCGGGGCCTCAGGGGTGCCACTGTGACAGCTGAGGTACTGATTGTCAGGGAAAAGGACGGGTGAAGGCTGCCCCAAAAGGGCGGTCTGTAAACCGCCTCAGACATTATGGCTCTTAGCCCAGCAGACCGTTAACTCCTTAAATCTCGCTGCCACCACCCAGTGAATTATAAAAGGGTTTCCCTTAACCTACACTGGGACCGGTTAAGGAACCTTATTTCTACTTCTTTACTGATCTTCCCAAGCATCAACTGAGCCAAGACACGTGTAAAAGGAGCGTCAAGTAGTAGATACTCCAAGGAGGTATGTATTATAGATAACAAAACAGAAGTAAAGTATCAGTTATACAAGATATTAAGAAACTTGCAGGTACAATATTAGTAAGTATATATATCCAATTCATACAAGTTATTAAAGAAATAAATAAACCTAAGTGTCCAATTCTGAGACTAACTTCCAAGATCCGCTCTTTAACTCTCTCTCTCTCTCTCGATCTCCAACCGACACAATTCCCCCAACTGTCTCTTGGTCTCTCAGGCCTTATATCTCCTTCTCATGGAAGCTTCCAGAAGAACCTTCTTCTTGCTCTCTGATTGGTCAAGAGAGCCTTCCGTAGCAGTGATGACATTCTGCATTTGCTTAAACCTCCCTTTTCTGCCTGAAGAAGACCTCCATTGACTGGAGCACAGTCATTGCACTTCCCAAGGCAAGGCTTGCCCCTATTTCCAATGTTGCTCTTGGTGTCTGCCTTCCAGCTATTTCCAACTCTTATGGTGACCTTATGGGAGTCTCTGAAGGGGTTTTCTTGGCAGGTTCCTTCAAAGTGGGTTTCCCATGGCCATCCTCTGAGGCTGAGAGAGTGTGACTTGCCCAAGGCTTCAGTTCTTTTGGAAGCCTTTTTGCTTTATCTTCTAGAAGGCAGCTGAAGTGTTGCTTCTTGCTCTGAAGAATGAGAGGAAACTTGCGGCATCCAAAAGGCTAACGTTCTCTGGAGTTATGTCTGATAATATGTATATATAGGATTGAAATACCGCTTCATTTATTAAAAGGTTTATAGTGCACCCCATATAATAGAATCTCATAGCTATGTCTCTTAATAGCAGTTAACCAAATTAAACAGTATATAAAACAAAAACATTAAACAAGCTAGACAAGGAAACTATTACATGGATTTGTAACTGGTTGACTGGCTGAACCCAAAGGATGTTCAGCAATGGCTCCTTTTCATCCTGGAGAGAAGTGACCAGTGGGGTGTCCAGTGGGGTTCTGTCCGGGGTCCAGTGCTTTCCACATCTTTATCAATGACTTGGATGACAGAATTGGGGGCATACTTATCAAATTTGCAGATGACACCAAATTAGGAGGAATAGCTAATACTCCAGAGGACAGGATCAAAATTCACAACGACCTGAATAGACTAGAAAGCTGGGCCAAATCTAATAATATGAAATTCTCCATGGAGAAATGTAACATACTACATTAAGGGTGGAAAAATGAAATGCACAGATATAGGATGGAGGACACCTGGGAGAATGAAACTATGTCTGAAAGGGATCTAGGAGTCTAAGCAGACCACAAGTTGAACATGAGTGAACAGTGTGATGCAGCAGCTAACAAGGCAGATGCAATTTTAGCCTGCATCAATAGAGGTATGGTGTCTAGATCAAGGGAAGTAATAGTCCCACTCTGTTCTACTCTGGTCAGGCCCCACCTGGAATATTGTGTCCAATTCTGGGCCCCACAATTCAAAAAGGATGTGGAGAAACTGAAGTGTGTCCAAAGGAGTCCGACTGAAATGGTGAAGGGTCTGGAAACCATATCCCATGAGGAACGACTTAGGCAGGGGTAGGCAATCTTTTTGAGCTGGGGGCCGGGTTGCTGTCCCTCAGACAACTGGGGGGCCGAAGCCAAAAAATAAATAATTAAATATTTTTAAAAGAAATTAAATATATAAATAAACCAGGACAAATGTAGGACAAAATTTTCAAATGGAAGACACTTTTTTAAAAAAAATGGAGGACATGCAAAAAAAATTGCTGATTTTTTAAAAAATGTTAATATAAATGCATGTTTCTGAGGCTTCTATAGACAATTGCCCCCCAAAGGCCCCGGCGGCAGGACTGGGCTGGGGCCGGTCCCAAGGCCTCGCCGGGCCGCATTCGGCCCATGGGCCGCAGATTGCCTACCCCTGGACTTAGGGAACTGTGGATGTTTAGCCTGAAGAAGTGAAGGTTAAGAGGTGATATGACAGCCCTGTTTAAATATTTGAAGGGATGCCATATTGTGCAGGGAGCAAGCTTGTTTTCTGCTGCTCCAGAGAACAAGAACCGGAGGAATGGATGCAAGCTCCAGGAAAAGAGATTCCACCTCAACATTAGGAGGGACATTGGAACACACTCCTTCCTCAGAGTGTATTGGAGTCTCCTTCCTTGGAGGTTTTTAAATAGGGGCTGGATGGCCATCTCTCACTATGCTTTGATTGAGAGTTCCTCCATGGCAGAGGGGACTGGATGGCCCCAGCGGTCTCTTCCAACTCTATGAGTCTCTAATTCTCTGATTCTGAGATTACAATGGGACAGTCTCAATGCTTAAGGTAAGGAGCAGCAACCTGAAGAAGTCACAATAGCGCCATCTGAATACTTCAGGCAAGGTGCATCAGCCTGGAATCAAAATGGGCCGACTCCATGCATGAGGGTAGAAGCATCAGCCTTAGGTCACAATGGGCCACTCTCAAGCCTTCAGAGAAGGTGCTTCAGGCTGAAGTCACAATGGGCCAGTCTCAATCCTTCAGGTATAGAGCACCAGCCTCAACTCATAATAGTCCTATCTAAATCTTTAAGGCAAGGAGCTTGAGTCTGAGATCACAATGGGCCAGTCTCAATCTTCAGGAAAGGAGCATCAGCCTGATGTCACAATAGTCCCATCTTAATCCTTCAGGTTTGGAGCATCAGACTGAAGTCACCATGGGCCAATCTCAATCTATCAGGCAACGAGCATCAGCCTGAGGTAATGGGCCAGTCTCATTCCTTCAGGTATGGAGCACCAGTCTGAAGTGACAATAGTCCCATCTAAATCCTTCAGGAAAGGAGGATACGCCTTAGGTCACAATAGGCCATTCTCAATCCTTCAGAGAAGGTGCTTCAGACTGAAGTCACAATGGGCCAGTCTCAGTCCTTCAGGGAAGGAGCATCAGCCTGAGATCACAATGGGACACTATCAATGCTTCAGGGAAGGAGCATCAGACTGAGGTCACAATGGGACAGTCTCAAAATGGCCGCTGGACCACAAAATGGCTGCCAGAACACAAAATGGCCACCTCAGCCTCAGCGCTTCACATCTGGCAGTTTGAGGCCTTCAGGAAACCCATAATGGAGGATGTAAGGTCCCTAAAGTCAGAAGTGACCCCAAACAGGATTTCCTAACCTTAACAATACCTAAAGGTTTTCCTGATGCTCTAATATAGAGACTCCCTGAGATAGTCAGTATTCGCAAGCAAAGGAGGGCCAAGAGAGCCCTGGAGAGCCTTGCTTTGGGGTGGCTCTGGATCTCTGGTGCTGCAACAAACTACAAATCCCAGGATTCCACAGGATGGAGCCAGGAGAGTTAACACAGTTTCGAATGGGAATATTTCTGCAGTGCAGATACAGCCTGAGCTGGTTGTAAAAGGTAGAAGCACCCAAGTCTGGTTTTTACCTTCTTAATAATGGTTTTAATTTCAAAAACTAAGCACTTTGTTTTTCTATCTAATCCTTTTTTTGTTGTTGTTTGTTTGTTTCTATATTTGTTTGTTTCATTCTTGGTAATATGAGATGGTCTGGTTTGTCAACTTCCTTCATGCATAAAAATCTCTTAATAAGAAAACTGGGGAGACTTTTAAAACCTCACAAAGGAGACACTTTTGGCCTTTTTTGGGGGACAAGCCTCCTCTTAGAAGCTGAAGTCTAATGTTTGTCAAGAAGAAGAATAAGGCTTGTATTAAAACTATCCTCTCATTTCTGATCCCTTTTAAAACCCATGTTCCCCAGAAAGAGCAGAGTTGTGTAATACGAAATCCCTCTCAGATAAGAGACACAAAAGACACACAAAGAGACACACTTCCTTCCTTTTGGCACAATTAAAAAATTCCAATTTAAAACATAACTTAGTTTTATACCACAGGTTCATGTCCATGCAGATTGGAGAGTATAAACAAATGATGGTTTATGAACAGTAAGAATAGGACTGTATGATTTGGTAAAGACACAATAATGAGTAGGTTCTTATTACTTCGTAATTAATCCCATTATATTGTGTTATAGAGTATAATATTTAAGACCTATTAGTTCAAAACTACGGTCATATCTTTTGTTTAAGCAAGTTCATCACTTCAAGAAGGGGTTAGTTGATTTCATTTTGGAAGGTCTTATAAAAACTAGCAGTAAAGTCATCCAGACCCAGTGCCTTACCACTTTTTGCTCTTTGGATCGTGTCTTTTAATTCTGTGATGGATATCTGTCTATTCATCTCAGCTATATGTTCTTCCTTCAAGACAGGGATGAAGCCTGTTTTCAATTCTAATTCTCTTCTTGTGGGGCTTTTTGCCTGAAAGATCTCTTTCAAGTATTCATAAGTTGCTTGTTTCAGGCCTTTCGAATCTGTATAGATTTTTTGTCCATCATTAATCATGTTTATTATTTTTTCCTTGTTGTTCTTATATAGTTTTTGGGCAGCCACCCTCCTGGTTTTTGTGCTTTCTGAATCTGTTTAATTCTTATGTTTCTCATCATATTGGCCAAATCTTCCGCGTTCTCCATATTATACTATTTCTGCAGTATTCTAATTTCTCTTATAATCTTTTCACTATTCGGATTTTGTTTTAATTCCTTTCTTAATTATTTCATCAGTAATTTGTGTTCTTCTGGCCCTTTTCCTGATTAGTACCTCTTGATGTTTGTTGATTTAAAAAGCCTCTAACAACCGCTTTGCTGGCAGCCCAAACCATCTTTATGTCAGTACCCTTTTTAAGCTTTCTAAGAAATAGCTTTTAAGTACTTGTCCAGCTTGTTCAACAATTTCTGGACAGGTTAGTAGATACTCTTGTAGTTGCCATCTGAATTTTGAGTCTTCCTTTCTTATTGTCAGGAGAATCGGGTTATGATCGAAGTATGATTTCGGTAAGGTTTCCAGTTTTCTAATTTTTAGAGACAAAGATTTAGAAACAAAAAATATGTCAATTCTAGAGAAGGCTTTAAAGTGCCTCTCCGAAAAGAAGGTAAAACCCCGTCTCTCTCTGTATTTGTATCTCCAAGTTTCAATTAAACTCTTGCAAAAGCTTGAAAAAGGATGTTGGGAGTTTCCCCTGGTCCTCTTTTATTGCCTTGAGTGATAATGGATCAAGTAGTGGACTGAGTACTGCATTCCAGTCACCGCATAAAATAATGTCAGTATCCTTATAATCTTGTAGTACGTTTCTGAGATTTTGAAAAAAGTTTGCTTTCCCATTATTCAGTGCATAAACTGCCACCAACACAACTTTACACTTGTTTATAACGATCTCTAAGCCAATATAGTAGCCTTCTTTATCTTGAAATAGCTGTTTGGGTTGTATGTTACTTTTGACATAGACCCCTACTCCTTTCTTCTTTTGTTGTTTGCTTTGACATATTCTGTTCCTAGTCTTTTATTTCTTAGTAGTCTTTTATCCTTCTGTTTAATGTGCGTCTCTTGTAAGCATAAGATGTCATATTTTCCCTTACCTAGAAGATGAAAAACCTCTTTCCTTTTGGTTTTATTGTTCAAACCCTTAATATTCCATGAAAGTATGCGTAAATTTAATGTTGGCTGTGACATTTAAACTTTATTCAGTCCTTTATTTACCCTTGTGTTTACATCTTCTTCTTCTTGGTTTACTTTTCCCACTTTCTTCCCCACTTTTCTTGGCACATAGTATTTGGTCTGCTTCTTCTGTCCCTTTTATTTCTTGCTCCTCTCCTTCTTCTGAACCTGTTTCTCCTGATCCTTCTTCTTCATCTTCCTTTTCTTTGTTTTCTGATGTGACCAGGTCCCTTTCATCTTTTCCCTCCATATCATCTTTTGGTGTTTTATCTTGTGGCTCTTCCTCTTCCTCATCTTCTTTCCTTTCTTGTGTTTTGGATTTATCTTCTTTCATCATTTTATTTGTTTCAATTTCTCTTTTGTGTCTTTTCCAAAATTCTTTGGCTTTGAGGATTGAGTTAATTTTATCCAACGTTGTTTATAGAAGACAGAAATCCCTTCCAACTTTTCCCATCTATATATTAAGTTGTGTCTGTTTAGTTGGTTTGTTAGGAATTTATAGCCTTCTTTTTTCTGAAGGATCCACTTAGGGACATCCTTAAAAATCCTGACCTCTTAGTCTTCTATCATGAGTTTTTCCTGATAGCTTGTTTGTAATAGTAGATCTCTTACGTTTTGTCTTAGAAAGTATATAACTATGTCCCTCGGAAGGCCTTTATCTCTGGCAATTTTTGAGTTGATTCTGTAGATCTTAATAGTGCTCCAACTTCATTCTTGGATGGATATATGTTCATATATTCAGTGAGGATTGGTAAAAGTAAGTCATAAAGAGTCTCTCCTTGAGTTTCCTTTACTCCTCTAAGCTTTAAGCAGTTCTGTCTGGATTTTTGTTCTTCTAAAGCTCTCATATCCATATATCTTTCTTTTTCTGCCTCTTGCTCCACTTTGATTTTCTGAACAGTGTCTTCCGTAAGATTAGCTCTTTCCTCTAATTTGTGTACTCTTATGTTTACCTGACTTAGTTCATTTATAACAACTTCCAGAGTTTGTGTAATATCCTTCAGCTCCACCATCAAGTCTTTCTTTATATCAGCTCTCAAACTTTTTATCTCTCTTGCCAGATTTTGTTCCATATCTTGCCTTAATTTTTTAATTTCTTCCAAGACAGAAGGTTGTTTTATGGAGTATCTCCTCTGAGAGTAACTGGAGGGTTGACTTTGGTACTGTATTGTGTTTTTATCTCTTCTGGCAGCTGCAGCCATTTAGAGATTGCAAAGTGTAGCAGTCTCTGAGAAGTAAATCTTTTAGTTGCTTTAAATTCAGAAGCAATTCCACAAACTCAAAGTTCATAATATAATTAGTCAAAATAAAATCAGTCAAAATCATCAGTCAGAGACTCAGTTACACCCAATATTTCCTGATAACATATGGAAGTAGCATCCAAAATTAGCATTAATGTCCCAACGCTAGATTTTTACGTTTTGGAGTATAGTATGTAGCTATAAGTTACAATAAGTAGCAATCTTCTAACTTTCCTTAATTTTCTTTTAAGTTTAGACAGGGGAAGGTTGGCTTCCATGCAACAAACTTTGCAACGTTCAAACTTAATATCCCAGGGACAGGAAAATGAGACTAAGTTCTTTCCTGCTGCTTGGGCTCCATTGTCCTGTGAGGTTAATTCTTAGTGAAGTCTCTCTTGTTTGTCCACCCAATAGTTAGGGGGGGGGGCACACCTATCTTTACTGTTGCTTTGTGGCTAATAAGCCTTGTAGCTTTGCAAAGGATTGGCGTTAGTGTTAGGTGCCTGTTTGGCTGCTTCCGCAATGCTGGTTTGAGCCTCAGGTTTAGCCTGGGCTGGCTCCTCGGCTCCTCTGTTGCGGACCTGTGTCCTCCATCTGGCCCCTTCTTTGCGCCGTCCACAGCCCTCTGGAGCCTCTGTGGGCTCCCCACCGCAACCCCTCTTCCCAGGGGTATGATAGCTGCTTTGAGGGTCCAAGTGTTATTCTATCGGACCCTATTTTCTTTGTAGTACTGCTGTGCGGAGCGAGCGTTACGCTCAGAGCTCCGAGCTAACTCTCTTCCTGCCTCCGCACCAATCCTGCAAGTCCAGCTTTTCTGAGAGATTTTATCTGCGAAATGTTAATTTAAAGCATCACACTGAGCTGTGGTAGGCTCTAATAATGCGTTCCGGGAGGTGGATTTCTGGATCAGGTCCCAGATGCTCCCCTCCCCACTTCAGCAGTCTCTTTATGCTTCTCTTTCCTTTGCACAATCCCTCCCTGTCTCCCTCCTTCCCTCCTTCCTTCCTTCTCATCCTTTAACCTACATCCCTTCAAGGGGGCCCAAGGCCCTTTCAGCATTTTCCCAGAACCGGAAGCAGGGTAATCTTTCAGGGGCTGAGGGTATTTCTTCTGGTTCTCCTTCGCAGGGTTGTTGTGAAGGAAAATCTAGATCTTGGGGGCATCTAAGCCTAGTTCCCAGGTTGCCAGGTGTGTGTTCCTCTCCCCAGAAGGGGCTTTGGGTCCCTCCGTCTGCATTCTCTTGACTGTGTCCTAAATTGGGACCCTTCTCTCCCGCCCAGATAGAACCCCCTCCCCCAAGACCCCAGGGAAAACTCCTCCCACCCGAAAAATGTTGTTTCCAATGCTATCCTGTGTGATGCTCTTTATTTGGCACAAAAATATTCCCCAAATGAAGCATCAGAATGGAGGGTCTTTCCTCTGCCCCACTTTCCAGGAGGGAGGGGGATCCTCAAAGCCCCTTTTACATTTGGATCCTCATCCCCCTCCATGGCCATGCCTCTCTCCAAGCGTCCCTCCTGACCACTTTTCTCATGATAACCCCCCAAGTACATGAGCCCCAAGGAATCCCCCGAGTAGGAGGCAGGGAAGGAAAGAGGCAGGCCTCCTCTCTTTGGGGAAGAAGAGGGGCTTCCTTCCTTCTTACAACCCCCAGGGTTCCCCAGAAGACCCTCCAGTCATTCTTCTAAATGAACGAGGGTTGTCCCCCATTTCCATACATCAGAACAGACTGTGAGGGCAGCAATGCTTCAGGTAGGAGATTCTAATCATGCGTACAGATCACCAGGGCCTTACTGCTGCTGTTGTTTATCCCATTGGCAGCCTTTGAGGGAAGGGAAGGAGTTCACCGGGGTTTCAGCAGCCTCCCTTTCCTTCCATCTTTCCTTCCTTCCGTCCTTCCTTCCTTCCTTCCTTCCTTTGAGGAGATTTTGAAGAGGCCACAATGGAGCCCAGAAAAAGCAGGCTCTGCTTTGGAAATTGTCTCTCTGTGTATACTGTAGACAGACAGACAGACAGACAGACACACAGACGTGTGTTTGCTGGGAATGGAGCTGAGGACTGAGGAGAGAAGAAAGGGTCAGTTTTGTGCAAATTCACAACTTCTACGCATCAAAGAGTCCAGTGTGTTGAAATAGGAAAGAACTTTATTGAAAACACATAGTCAGAAATTCAGTATTTAAGCCAGAACTGCCCTCCCCAAGCCAAAGAATATATTGAAACCCCAAAACCTGCAACTCCACCTTCTATCAAACCTAGCCCCCACCTACAATTCCCACCATCTACCTCTCACTATTAACCAGCCCCACTTTGACATCCTTCTCACATGCACAATCTCTCTCTGCCCCAGACATTTGAAGAAACTAGCTCCCTTTCTCTTACTACCGGTCCCTAACTTTCTTCAGCCAAAACCCCACAAACTCCAAATACTATCATTGCTATTCTAGCTAGCTGCAACAAATCCTAGCCCCCCATCTAACTAACCTAAACCACGACCCATAATCCCCAGCCAAATTTATAACCCAAAGCAATTATCTATATTATAGAAATTAAAACCTGACCTTAAAACATAACTTTAAAACATAAACAGACATATGGACAGAAATACCTTACAAATAAAACCATAAGAGCCTTTTCTTAGCACCATTGGATTGAAAAAAATATTTTTGTATTCCTTTTTTACAAAAATAATGTTTGTTCACTGCTTGGATTTGTGTGGCTTCTCTCCTGTGTAGCCTCTCTGGTGTCTCACTAGGTGTGACTTCTGAGAAAAACATTTCCCACAATGCTGGCATTTGTATGGCTTCTCTCCTGTGTGGACTCTCTGGTGTCTCACTAGGTTTGACTGCTGAGAAATACATTTTCCACAATGCTGGCATTTATATGGCTTCTCTCCTGTGTGGATTCTCTGGTGTCTCACTAGGTTTGACTGCTGAGAAAAACATTTCCCACAATGCTGGCATTTATATGGCTTCTCTTCTGTGTGGACTCTCTGGTGATTGAATAGGCCTGACCTCCAAGAAAAGCATTTTCCACACTGCTGGCATTTGTATGGCTTCTCTCCTGTGTGGATTCTCTGGTGTCTCACTAATTCTACCTTAGAAGAAAAACATTTCCCACAATGCTGGCATTTGTATGGCTTCTCTCCAGTGTGGACTCTCTGATGCCTGACAAGAATCGACTTGTACGCAAAATGTTTCCCACAATGCTGGCATTTATGTGACTTCTTTCTTGTGTGGACTCTCTCATGACTGACACGTTCTTCTGTAAAGAAGGATAATGACAGATAATACTGAATATCAGAGTTAAGAGAGAAAAGTGTTAGCCCAAGATTTAGCCCTATGTTTACTCCTCCCTATTTGAGATTAATTAAGTTGGAGTGGGTGACCTGAGCATGACCCTGTTGCGGATGCCCCAATTCCATGAAACAATTACATCCTTACTCACAGGAGCTGGCAAAGAAGAGATTGTAGGGGAACTACCTTGAGGTAATCAGTAGAAGCAGATAGTCATACAGACTGTTGAAAAAAGATTCTTTTAAACATGTGTAAAAATATTTTGATTGAAAAGTGGCATCATATCCTGTGAGACGGCCAGAGAGTGCTGAGTCTGAGCACATGGCATGATGCAAGCTAACTGCAGAGGATTCTTCATGCTGTGTGTCACCAGGAGATGAATCACAACCAACAGAGTATACAGCTCACATGTGGATTGCTGTGGATAGGATTGGACTGGAGTTGTGTATACAAGAGATGGTGAACATGATGGAAGTCAGAGAGGAGAGCTTGCAAATATTTTTATTATTTTGCAAGTCAAGATAGAGAACCTCCAAAGATTCAGATGAAATCAACTGTGTCTGTGACTTATTCTTAAGTGTTAAATGTGGCCAGTGAATTGCCAATACCTGTATCTGGAAAGTTGTTTCCATACTGTGCTATGTTATTGTTGAGCTGCATCTGGGAGCATCATGCTAACATTGCGCTGTTCATTCACTTGTGAATGGGACTGGAATTCAGAGCCAAGAAAGAACTGAGGACCGGTGTGCTAATCCCTTATTTTTGAGGTATTTGCACCAAGCACCCATTGCATTCAATTTGATTTTGGATCATATTTTCCCCACCCAGGAAACTTTCTAAAACAATTTAAACCTTATATAAAACTTGAGTTCTGCCCACTAGCAACAATTTCAGTATAAATATACCAACTGGCTGTTCTTCAGTGTCAGACCAGTTGTAGATAGACCCTCTGTTGGTTTACATTGCTAAACCCCTCACTACACTCGCCAGCTCCACATGCCATGGGAATTACTGACTTCTCTCCCCATTCTGGATCATCAGCAATTGGAATCAAGTTCCATCTAGGTTATGTATTACCATTAGCAAAGCCTAACATCTATTCACCAATCCCACCTTTGTTACCTGGTTCTTGTATGCATGCGTGTACAGTGGACCTGCATCATACACGGATTTTGGCATAAACTAAAAGCCACACTGGGAAAAGGGGCAGTGTGCCCCATAAGGGTTAATGGCGCCTGTGTCCATCGTGGGTGCGGCCGCTCTACTGCACGGAGCCCCATTCTTTTATATAGCGCTCAAGAATACACGGAATTCCCCTAACGCCGGGAGGGGGATCCGGAACAGGATGACACCCAAGGTCACTGTTGCCCCAATCTCTCCTTTGAGCTAAGTATGAAATTCCCCTAAAAGCATAGCACTTGGGAGTGTCCTCCCCAGACTCCAGCATTTCAGGTAACAAAGAGCCTCTGGAATCAACCACGGAGCTAAGCAAACTCAGGTTGGAAAAGAAACATTAGACAAAAAGGAATTTTTGTGTCGCTCTTTCCTCTCTTCATAGACATTGCTCAAAATTGTTAAATGAAACCCCATAATATGTTTGAAAACAAGGACTTGAGCCAGTTCTCACCAGTTCAGTTCTTAAAATCTGTCAGGTTGGTGGCTGCCTCCGAATCCCCAAGGCCCCTCTCCTGTCCCTTCCCAGAGATCCCTTCCTCTCCGCACAGAGCTAGGCGATCCTGGCTTTGCTCCAGCCTCTGCCAGATCCCCTTCCCTTTCTCCCTCCCTTCTCCAACTTTCCCTCTTGCACATCTGCACCACTTCAGCATCTCATTTTCAGCTTCTCTTCCCTGCTTTTCAATTTTTCACTTTCCCTCTGTCTCTCTATCACAGACACATACCCACAGAGTGTGACGCATAAAAGGGATACTTTGAGGCCCATTTGTTGAGAAAGGCAGGTTAATCAATATACAAATACCTCATTGTCAAAGGCAGAGCAAGGGGGCTAGGACCTGGACTCCAATTTTGGTGAGGACCAAGCCCCAGGGAGCAGCCTTAAAACATCTATTAGGCATGGACTACTGATGGGATTTGGGGGAGATTTCAGGGGCAACCTCACATTGTATTACTGGTGTGTGTGTGTGTGTGTGTGTGTGTGTGTGTGTGAATGAAATAATATTTTGCCCCTCAACATCCCACAGCATCCCTTTCGAGAAGTGGAGGTGATTTTGCCACTGTTGGGCCCTCTCTGAGCTATTGCAGACCCAAGGGAGGTCTTTCCCTCAAGAAGACTCTTCAGAGCCTTAAAAGGATGGAAGAGGGCCCAAAAAAGGTAGGAAACTTACAGAGGGATGTCCTGAGTACCATTTGGGTGTGAAAAGCATTAATCTCTATGGCTTCTTTCCACAAAATCCTACAATTGGCAGTTTAGGATAGGGTACTTAGAATCCTTAGAAACTGGAGAGCAATAGTGCCTCACTGAACTACAGATTCAAATATTCTACAGGATGTTGCTATCACAATTAAACTACGCTTTAAAGGGCTTTAGGACTCCTAGTAGACTGTAAGTTGAACATGGGCCAACAGTGTGATGCAGCAGCTAAAAAGGCCAATGTGATTCTAGGCTGCATCAATAGAAGTATAGTGTCTAGATCAAGGGAAGTAATAGTGCCACTCTATTCTGCTTTGATCAGGCCTCACTTGGAATCATCCTGTGTCCAATTCTGGACCCCACAATTCAAAAAGGATGTTGACAAATTGGAGCATGTCCAAAGGAGGGCAACCAAAGTGGTGAAGGGTCTGGAAACCATCAAGCTCTGTGAGGAGCAGCTTAGAGAGCTGGTTATGTTTAGCATGGAGAAAAGAAGATAAGAGTGGATATGATATCCGTGTTTAAATTTTTGAAAAATTGCCATGTTGCGCAAGGAGAAGGCTTGCTTTTTTCTGCTACAGAGAAAAGGAGACACCACAATGGATGCATGCCATGGAGAAAGAGGTTCCACCTGAACATTAGGAGGAACTTCGTGACAGTAAGAGCTCTTTGACAGTGGAATATACTCCCTTAGAGTTTGGTGGAGTCCTTTTCTTTGGAGGTTTTTAAAGAGAGGTTGGGTGGCCATCTCTTGGGGGTGATTTGAATGTGTATTCCTCCATGGCAGAAGGGGGTTGAACTGGATGGCCCTTGTGGTCTATTCCAACTCTATGATTCTATAATTCTAGTGGAAACAAAGAGACATGATAATATAGTATGAAAGGGCCCTCAGACTTTATAGAAAGAGCAATGGATTGAGGTTCCTTACCTACAGAAACCACATTCTCATAATTGTCCATCATTACATAATTGTACAAAAGTTTCTGTTTCTTCGTCAACAGATTCCATTCCTCCTCCGTGAAATATATCGCCACATCTGCAAAGGTCACCTGCAATAGAAAATAGCCCTCATCCAGAGAGTGACTGAGTAAAAGGGGAGGAAAGCACATGGTGCATCCAAATATTATTTCATGACTTCAGAATTCAGTCCAGGAAATAAAATTTAAATTCTGTTAGCAAGCAAAAAACTACTGCCTTTGAGATCCAGTTTGTTTCGAATCTTTTCAATATAATATAAAATATAATTTACGCCATGGCTGGGATACTAAGGATTGATTAGGATACTGACAATCCCAACACATAGAATACATTTAGACACAAAATAATTATGGTGCACTTCGCCATTTCTTGCCAAATTTCAGAGGCAAATGTCATTTTAAAAAACAGTTCTGGGGAGCACTCTGGACTTGAGGTCCACTGGGCCCAACCCCAATTTAGATCCAGGGATGGTCTCCCATTTGCCCAACATTTCACAGACAGGAAAAGCAAGGCACTTGTGGACAAGCAACACCAGAAGGTTGTGAGGATGGTCAAAGTTGTTTATGAGGAAGATCACACAAACTAGGAAGGGCACAGCAGTTTGCTTTTGCCTCAGCCTCCTGGCAAGGAAAGACCATGGCAACTTATCTCTTCTCCTCTCCCCCTTTTGAGTTGATGGTTTACAAACTCCTTGGAAGTCATTTTGCAGCAACCCTAAAGAGCTGAGGAGAAGAGGGAAAGTGGGAGGAGGAGAGAGAAACCGGGACATTTTTAAAGCCCCTGAAAAAGTGGGGTGACAGAGGATTAACCAGGAATTTCTCTGCCAAACTGGGACAATAAGTTCTCCACTTGCTTTCATGAGCTGCTCCAGCAGTGACACAAATGAAACTAATAGGACGTTGACTCACCAAAGAGTTGTTGCACTTGGACAGCCTCTTTCTTTTCGAGCACAACACCCTCGGCTTGGTCTCTGTGTTGTCCATTAGGTGGGCAGGAAGGTGGGGGTCCTGGTGGCCTTGCACTTGAGTCTCTTCCATCAAAATATGTCCCAAAGCTCTGTAGAAGGAGACCGAGATGAAGTTCCTGAGAAAAGAGACTAGGGTTAGGCTTGGTTTGTCAAGAAATCCCGCATCACTCAAAGACACAGAGAACAGCATGCTGCTGGTGAGATACGCAGGTGACGTATGCCTCCTTTGGGCCAATGCAGAGGTGGGCATCCCCTTTCTTCCTCTTCACCAAACAAAGCCCCCTCGACCTAGCATAGATTCACTGTA
>JACSCI010000104.1:19407-46580 GCA_016801065.1 Sceloporus tristichus | reverse complement strand
TATGTATTCCTGCATGGCAGAAGAAGGGGATGGACTGGATGGCCCTTTGGTACCCCTTCCATCTTCCTGGTCCTATGTATTCCTGCATGGCAGAAGGAAGGGATGGACTATGTGGCCCTTTTGGGTCCCTTCTATCCTCCTGATCCTATGCATTCCTGCATGGCGGAAGAAGGGGCTGGACTGGATGGCCCTTGGGTATCCATTCCCTCTCTCAGATCCTATGCATTCCTGCATGACAGAAGAAGGGGCTGGACTGGATGGCCCTTGGGGTCCCTTCCCTCTCGGATCTTTTGTGCTCCTCCATGGCAGAAGAAGGGGCTGGACTGGATGGCCCTTGGGGTCCCTTCCATCTTCCTGATCCTATGTATTCCTGCATGGCAGAAGAAGGGAGTTGACTGGATGGCCCTTGGGGTTCCCTTCCATCTCTAATACTCTATGTATTCAAGCATGGCAGAGGAAGGGGCTGGACTGGATGGCTCTTGGGGTTCCCTTCCACCTCTAAGACTCTATATATCCCTGCATGGCAGAAGAAGGGGCTGGATTGGATAGCCCTTGGGTCTCCTTTCCATCTTCCTGATCCTATGTATTCAACTCGCCCCTCCCCTTCCGCACATGTGGGTTGCGTGCGCATGCGTTGTCGCTGTTTGGGCTGGTTGATGGCCAGGCCTCTACTGTGCCCTTTTAAGGTGGGTTTTCTTGGACTTCAGCTCCCAGAAACCCAGGCGGTTGGCCAGCATGGCAGAGGCTTCTGGGAGCTGGAGTCCAAAAAATTCTCTGAAAGGGCACAGTTGGGGGACCTTAAACACACAGAATAATAATAATAATAATAATAATAATAATAATAATAATAATAGTAATAATAAATAAAACTATCCTCAGAAAGGCAAAAGACTACATCCCCCAGCATACTCTCCTCTCTAGGTTGCACACGGGCTCCTTTCATCTTCCAATGGGCATGAAGCCCGCCTCTTTTTCCTTTTCCCTGGGGCGAACTCCATTTCCCATGATGCATTGGGCCAAAGCGCTTTTCTCTCTGTGAGCTGGAGATTGCCGGGAGTTGTAGTTCCCTTTGACTCCATCAGTCGCTTCCTAGAGCGAGAAGCAGTCACTGCCAGGACTACATTTCCTAGAAGGCCTTTCTCCCTGGGGCTTCCTCCCACCTTCTTTCTTTCCTCTCTCTCTCTTCCTGAGATCATGGGACGCAGCTGCTTCTCATCCGCTTGTTCTCTTCTGCTGCAGATGCTGCCTGTGAAAGGGGTCAAGCTGGAGGCGGAGGGTAAGGGCCCCAGCCTTTGAGAGGGGCTTCCTCTGGGGCAGAAGGACATGGGGGCCCTGAGAGAAATGGGGAGAACCTGGCAGCCCTGCATAGGGAGCAGGATGCCAGGACTACAGCCCCCATCATCCCCAGCAGCAGGGAGGGGGATGGCTTGGAGGAGCCCTACTACCCCAGGAGACCACTCTCCTCAAGGAATGTGTAAATATATACAGTATACTCTCTCTCTTTCTCTCTCTCTCTCTCTATATATATATGTGTGTGTGTAAGCACTTTAGGAGCATATAGGAATTGTGTGCACACACACACACACACACACACATATATATATAAGAAATAAATATATTTGTGCTCTTTCTGTTTATGTACATATATACATACACACATATATATGGTTTCTATAAATATGTGTGTATGTATATATATGTATATGAATGAAAATGAATGAATGAAATTTTATTTATATACCGCTATTCTTTCATAGATCATAGCGGTTTACAACATAAAATAAAACAATAACAACAACATATATCCCCAACAGTGCAAACAAACTACCCATACCAATTAAAAAATTATACAAGAGAATCTAAAAAAAAACCATTATATTACAGTCAATTAAAACCATATAATTAAAAGCTGTACGACAAAATAGCTGGATCGAATAATGTGCATCAAGGGAGGAGGAGAGCAAAATATTAAGGCACATGGGGGAAAGCTTGACAGAAAAGATGGGTCTTCAGATTTCTCCTAAATAGATCTAAAGAGGTGACTGAGCGGAGTTCGTCTGGCAGAGAGTTCCAAATCTGTGGGGCCGGCCGCCATAGAAAATGCCCTCTGAGAAGATGAAGAATACCTTGACTTTGGAACTCTTAGCGAATGTTTCCTGCCCGATCTGAGAGTGTGGGGCGGACTGTATGGGGAGAGGGGGTCCTCCAAGTACCCTGGGCCCTAGCCATTTAGGGCTTTATGTAAGCAATCTAGGAGTATATGAGGAAAATATATACACATAGACACCAGGAATATATATATATACACACACACACATTCCTATATGCTCCTAGAGTGCTTACATATATGTGTGTGTGTATATATATATATATATATTGTCTCTCTCTCTCTCTCTCTCTCTCTATATATATATATATATACACACACACATATATGTAAGCACTCTAGGAGCATATAGGAATGTGTGTGTGTGTATACACCAGAAATAAATATTTTCCCAGCAGAGAAGGGTGCCGAGCATCCTGATGTTGGGTTGCTCCGCCTGCTAAGGCTCCTGGAGGCAGGACAAGAATTCAAACAGAGGCCCGGGGGCCCGGCCCCGCCTCCATGGGCGGAGCGACCTCCAGAGACCTCAGTCTTCTTCCTGCCTAGCTCCTGGTAGGATGCATCTCAGCTTCTTAGAAGATCCTATATTGGCTCCCCCAGACTTGGCCTGGCTTATACCTTTACTTCTTCCTTCCCTCTTTTTTTCTCTTAAAAACAAACAAACAAACAAACAAACAATTTTTTCCTTTCCTTCCTCTCTTTCCCCCCTTTCGCTCTGCCTTCTCCCTTTCCCATGGCCAGCGAGGAAGAGGCCAGGCCAGCGGGCGAGCGGGCTCCCACTCAGCCCGGGCAAGCCCCGGCTTTGCCGGAAGCGCGCCCAGAGGCTCTGACCGCGGACGGAGGAGGTCAAGTGGGAGCCGGGCCGCACCGGGCGGAGGGAGATCCCTCACGGCCCGCTGCAGGGCCCAGGGCACCACAGCCGACCCGGCCAGGGTTGGAGGCTGGTGAGCCCCTACCGCCAACGCGACGGACGCCAGGGGAAGAGGTAAGCCAACCTCCCCCGCCCTGCGTTGCTCCCTGGGGACTCCCCAGGGAGCCGGGGACCGCAGACGCCCCTGCGCCCCCCCGCAGAGAGAGCGACGGCGGCGCTCCGCGGGGCCAGCCCGGCGCAGCGCAAGCCTGGGGCGACGGCCCTTTTGTCCCTCCGCTCCTTTCCCCCCTCCTGGGGTGGCCGGGCCCCTTCATCCAGGGCTCCTCCGCAGCCGGAGGCCCAGCGGCCGAGCCACCGGGCGGCGCAAACGGCCCCTTCCCTCCCCAGTGGGGGTTCCCTTGGGTCCCTCTCGCCCACCAGGGGTGGTTTGGGCTGGGAGGGCCCAACACCTGGCACCCGGCCGACGCCAGCGGTCGCGCGGTGGGCCATCGGGGCGGAGACCACGTGGGACAAGATGGGGGCCACCATCTTGGCCACGCGGACGGGGATGGCGGCCGCCATCTTGTTGACCCGGAAGTGGGGTCAAGAGGCCATGCGGCCTCCTATGGGGGCCGCCATGTTAGGGGCGACCAGGAAGCGGGGCTGCTAGGCCAGGCAGCGGCAAATGGCGGCCGCCATGCCGGCGACTCGGACCGCGAGTCGGCCAATCCAGCCAGGACCATGCCTTCCCGGGGCCAGCGGGGAGAGCCATCTAGCCGCTCCTCCTCCAACTCTGCTTATCGCGGATCCCCTCGAGAGTCCAGGTCCCCAGATGACCTTCGGATACTAAGCCCCCTAGACTCCCAGGCCCAAGCCCAGGCCGCCAGATCCAGAGGATCACAGAGGCGGGATTCGCAGTCGGACTCAGACTCCGATAGATCTCAGGCCTATCGCCCCCCAGCCAAGAGGGCCCGATACGCAGCCCAATCCGACAAGCGAGTTCGATCTTCCTCGCCCCATTCCTCTGAGGACGAGGATCCACCGGCCAGCATAGACTCTGCGGCCTCCGAGTCTGAAGAAGGAGAGCTCTCTCAGGATGAGGGAGACTCGACCAGTGACGCTCCCATGTCCTCGCGACTCCTCAAGCCGGAGGACTATCCAACACTAATAAAGAAAACAATCAAAACCCTGGGCATCGCCTTGCCACCCCCCTCTGCCCCTGCGCCGGACTCAGATCTCCCCAGGGTGGGGGAAGATCTTTTTCCTGCCCCAGTCACCACGGTTCAGGAACTTCCATGCCCCTTCAACATCATGCAGATCGTGAGAGACGAATGGAAGACACCAGCAGCCTCTAGACCCAATCACAGCGCAATTCGGAAGCAGTACATCCTTCAGCGTGGAGTCATGGATAGTCTCAGGGTCCCCCTAGTGGACGGTCCGGTGTCTGCCCTCGTTTCTTCGACAGTTTTCACCAGGGATGGCGAGGACACGCTCAGAAATCCTGAGGACCGAAGGGCCGAGGGGGCACTCAAGAAGGCACACGAAGCCACTTCGGTAGCCATAAGGGCAGCCACTACAGTCTCTCTGGCGATGCGCGCATCACTGCAGTGGGCCAAGGAGTTGCAGGAGCTGCTGCCCCACGCAGACACCAAGGTCCGACAAACCATCAATAAGATCACCAAGTCGCTGGCTCTCGGGGCAGATGGCACCCTGGACTGTGTGCAACAGTGCGCCAGGGCCCAGGCGGCGGCACTAGCAGTGCGACGTCAGCTATGGCTCAAGAACTGGCAGGTGGACGCTAGATCCAAACAAAACTTGGCCTTTACTCCCTTTTTAGGGACTAAATTGTTCGGCGAATCCCTCGAACCAGTGCTGATCGAGGGCAAGGACAAAAAGAAAACCTTGCCCTCGTCAAGAAGGAAGGACGACAAGAGACAGTTCAGGAACCGGTCTTCCTTTCGATCGTCACGGTCCTTCTCCCCCTTTCATTCTCAGACCAGAGAGTCAAGATCCACCAAGCCCAGATGGGGCGACAACAAGTTCAACAAGCGAAATCGGCCCCCCTTCTCCCCCAAGAAAGGAGGAGGCTCCAAATCCAACTCTAAAAATCAACAGCCATGACGGTGCCCCTCCAGTAGGAGGCCGACTCCAGGGATTCGCAGGGGTTTGGGAGGGATCCACGGCGGACAAGTGGGTCCTCGACACCATCCGCAGGGGATACAGGATAGAGTTTCATCGCACTCCCCCCAACACGTTCATCCCCTCTCCCAAGTCCAGCGACCCCAACAAACATCGCCTCCTGCTGGAAGCCATCGATCGTCTACTCGCCATTCACGCCATCGAACCTGTGCCAGATGCTCAAAGAGGCCAAGGGTGCTACTCCACTTTCTTCCTGGTACCGAATAAAAACGGAACTTGGAGGGCCATCCTCAACCTGCGAGCAGTCAACCGCTTTGTCCGAAAGAAAAAATTCAGGATGGAGACCCTGAAAACCGTTCTCAACAGCCTTCGCCACAAAGACTTTCTCTCTTCTCTAGACCTACAGGATGCCTATCTTCACATTCTGATTCACCCATCCTCCCGGTGTTTCCTACGCTTCAGATATGGCAGGCGCCACTTCCAATACAGGGCCCTCCCCTTTGGGCTTTCTTCGGCGCCCAGAATATTCACCAAAGTCATGGTAGCCCTAGTCGCCCACTGGAGGACCCAACGTCTCCATGTGCACCCTTACCTGGACGACCTCCTGATCAGGGCCCCTTCAAGGTCTCAAGCCATCCGGGACACCACCACCATACGCAAATCCCTGGAAGACCATGGCTTCCTGATCAATCTGGACAAGAGCTCCTTTCACCCCAGTCAAACGATCATCCACCTAGGAGCCTTAATAGACACAAAGTCGGGGACGGTCCGCCTCCCACCCGACCGGATCCTGTCCATCCGGAGGTCAACACTTCAGGTGCTACGATCTTCTCGCACCAGTCTCCGGTTACTCGCTCACCTACAGGGTCTGATGATCGCAGCGATCGAGTGCCTACCTTGGGCGAGATTCCACGCCAGACCCCTCCAGTGGCTTCTTCTGCCACACCAGAAGGCCATTGCGCTGAAGAGCCATTCCAAGATATTAGTGCCCAACAGCGTTCGCCAGTCCCTCAGGTGGTGGATAGCCCAAACAGTCCTCAAAGGTCGACCCATTTGGACGGCCGAAAAGGTCCAGATCACCACGGATGCCAGCCTCCGGGGCTGGGGGGCACACTGCGGACCACACCTGGCCCAGGGGCGGTGGAGCCCGGAGGAACGATCTCACAGCATCAATTGGCTAGAACTCCGAGCGATCCGCCTAGCCCTCCAGTCCTTCGGCCAGTCAATCCGTCACAAGTCAGTCCTCGTGCGTACAGACAACATCACCGCCAAGGCGCACATAAACCGTCAAGGCGGCACAAGATCAAGGTCCCTCATGTCGGAAGCCCAGTCCCTGCTATCATGGGCAGAGGCCAATCTGTTGTCCCTAGAGGCCGAACACCTGCAGGGGCAGCTCAACACCGCAGCAGATTGGCTGAGTCGGACCGATATAGACCAGGGAGAGTGGAGCCTTCATCCGGAAGTCTTCCAGTCCATAACAGAGACGATGGGCCTCCCGATCCTCGACCTGTTCGCGTCTCCGGCCAACGCCAAGACCCCCAGGTTCTTCTCAAGGTTCAAGACCCAGGGGGCAGAAAACTTCGACGCCCTAAACTGCAGCTGGCCAGAGGGCCTCCTGTACGCCTTCCCTCCAGTTCCGCTACTGTCACGCCTTCTGTCCAAAATTCGAACGACGAGATCGGAGATCATCCTCATAGCTCCGGCCTGGCCGAGGCGCCCCTGGTTCTCGGAGATTCTCAGCCAGTCCATACAGAGTCTGCCCCTTCCAGCCAGGCCAGACCTATTGGCTCAGGGCCAGATACATCACCCAGATCCCGCCTGGCTTCAGCTTCACGCGTGGAAATTGAGAGGGACATGCTAACCAGTTACGGCTACTCCTCTGAAGTGATCGAGTCCATCCTGGCATCAAGGCGCCCGTCCACCATGAAGATCTATGAGTACACCTTCAGGGCGTTTAGGAGATGGTGTAAGAGAAAAAAGAAAGACTTCATTCAAGTCTCTGTTGCTACAATACTCCAATTTCTCCAAGACGGCTTTGGCCAGGGCCTCCGGCCCAACACAATAAAGAGACAGGTGGCAGCAATCACTTCGATACTGCCACACGAACAGGCCGCTGCGATATCACACCATCCTCACATTAGGAGATTACTCAAGGGGGTTTCCAACAGGGCGCCCCCGACAAGACACCGGTTCCCATCTTGGGACCTACACAAGGTTCTTCTAGCCCTGACGGTACATCCGTTCGAGCCGCTGAGGGAGGCGTCTCTCAAGTTCCTCACCCTCAAGACGCTCATCCTGACAGCGCTCACATCGGCCCGCAGAGTATCAGAGATCGGAGCGTTGTCGGTGAGGAAAGAGCTCTGCATCATTAGACCTGACTCCGTTCTATTGAGGCCAGATCCGACCTTCATCCCCAAGGTTAATTCGATTTTCCACTCATCGCAGGACATCATCTTGCCCACTTTCTGTCCTCGTCCGACCAGTGAGTTGGACAGGGCCTGGCATACCTTGGACGTGCGCAGAGCCATAAAAATATACCTCAAGAGGACTGCAGCCTTCAGAAAGTCAGAATCACTTTTCGTCTCCTTCCAACCGCGATCCAAGGGTAAAAAGGTATCATCGTCGACGTTGTCAAGATGGATCAAGCTTTGCATCCTCGAATGCTACAAGGCCATGAACCTACCCCCGCCAGACGGCATCTTGGCACATTCCACCAGAAGTGCATCCACCTCGGCGGCTTTCTCCACTAACGCACCCCTGGCAGAAATCTGCCGAGCTGCTACCTGGAAAACTCCCTCCACGTTTGCCAGACACTACAAGCTCGACAAGTTCCAGTCGGCTGAGGCGGCCTTTGGCCGTAGGGTTCTTCAACAAATAGTGCCCGACTCCACCTAGGCATCAGCAGACCCCTCCCTGGTTGGGCCAGAGCTTTTGTAAATCCCAACATCAGGATGCTCGGCACCCTTCTCTGCTGGGAAATGGTACGTTAGTACTTACCTGAGAGACGTCCCTTTCCAGCAGAGAAGGTCCGGGCATCCTTCCCACCCTGTCTACCTGCAGATGCCTAAGGGTCAGGGTCAGGACACACTGTTTCTCCTTCTTTCTCTCTCCTCTGAGCTTCAGGCCTCTGCCTTCTAGATGCCAAGTCTGGGCACCAATGCATTTCAAGATTTACCAGTCGCTGGCTGGTCACTGACTGAGGTCTCTGGGGGTCGCTCCACCCATGGAGGCGGGGCCGGGCCCCCGGGCCTCTGTTTGAATTCTTGTCCTGCCTCCAGGAGCCTTAGCAGGCGGAGCAACCCAACATCAGGATGCCCGGACCTTCTCTGCTGGAAAGGGACGTCTCTCAGGTAAGTACTAACGTACCAATTTCTGCTCTTTCTGTTTATATATATTGCTTTCTATATGTGTATATATGTATGTATGTGTAAGCAATCTAGGAGTATATGAGGAAAATATATACACATACATACACACCAAAAATACATATATATTTTCTCTCTGTACATATATATATACACACACACACTAGTAGCATATAGAAATATGCGTGTGTCTATATACATACACACCAGGAATATATATATATATACTGTATATATATATATATATATATACGTTCTTTCTCTCTCTCTCTCTCTCTCTCTATATATATATATATATGTGTGTGTGTGTGTGTGTGTGTGTGTGTATACTTGTCCCTCGATATTCACTAGGGTTAGAGGCACAAGACCCCCATGAATATAGGAAAACCGCAAATAACAAAAACACCATGTTTCTACCTGAGATGATACCTCTCTAGGAATCTCTAGGTCCTCCAGCTCAACTCTGTGGTCATCATCCGACAGACATTGACCATAGAGTTGCACTGGAGGAGCTACAAAGGCCTAGTAGAGTATTCTCTCTAGGAATCTCTAGGTCCTCCAGCTCAACTCTGTGGTCATCATCCAACAGACATTGACCATAGAGTTGCGCTGGAGGAGCTACAAAAGCCTAGTAGAGTATTCTCTACAGGAACCTATGGGTCCTCCACCTCAACTCTGTGGTCATAGTCTGGCAGACATTGACTATGGAGTTGCGCTGGAGGAGCTACAAAGGCCTAGTAGAGTCTTCTCTCCAGGAATCTCTAGGTCTTTCAGTGCAACTTTTAGTTAAAGTTGACCATAGAGTTGCACTGGAGGAGGACCTAGAGATTCCTAAAGAGAACATATTAATCAAATCTGTGAATAATCAAATCTTCAAAAGTCAAGGCCGCAAATATGGAGGGATGTGTGTGTGTGTGTGTGTATAATCTCTCTCTCTCTTCTCTCTGTAAATCTCTCTCTCTCTCTCTCTGAATATATAGGAATCATAGAATCGTAGAGTTGGAAGAGACCCCAATGACCATCCAATCCAACCCCATTCTGCCATGCAGGAAATCCCAATCAAAGCATCCCAATGACAGATGGCCATCCAGCCTCTGCTTAAAGACCTCCATAGAAGGAGACTCCACTACACTCCAAGACTCCACTATGATCCTGCAATGCAGGGGATTGGATTTTTAGATTGTAAGCCTTAGGGCAGGGAACCGTCCAATTATAAAGATTGTATGTACAGCGCTGTGTAAATTTACAGCGCTTTATAAATAAAGGTTAATAATAATAATAATAATAATTGGATGGCCCTTATGGTCTCTTCCAACTCTATGATTCTATTATACACACACACACACACACACACACGTACACACTGTATATACACACATACACACAGGGTGACCAGACTGCCTTCTATTCCACCTAGACATCCTTTCCACAGCCTCCTGTTTCACCTCACCGTTAGCAAGAACTTTCTGTCGGCCCTTCTTATACACGGATTTTTTTATACACGGATTCAAGCATAAACGGTTTGAATATGTAAAAAAAAAAGTATAAATTTCAAATATCAAACCTTGATTTTCCATTTTTATAAGGGACACCATTTTGCTATGTCATTATATTTAATGGGACTTGAGCATACACAGATTTTGTTATACACGGGGGATCTTGGAACCAACCCCCAGCGTATAACAAGGGTCCACTGTATACATAAATATAAGAACCAACAGAGAGGAGTGGAAGTGATATATGTACATTGTATTTGTATCTTTTATTTGCATGTTTGTTGTCTGATGAGTTATATATTTATAGTTTCCGATTTTTAATTAATTTTTTAAAATAAAATACTGATGTTTCATAATTAATGCTGTCTTTCGCAGAGTCAAGATATGCAATGAAGAATGAGAATGCTTCAATTAATGCAAATGTTTATTGAATGTCACTTTAAGAGCAAGATACTTTCAAACCCAAAATTTTGTAGCAGAAGTAGCATGAAGATTGCAATAGACCTTTACAAAATACAACAAAATAAATGAAGGCTGCTTCTCCACAAAAGTATTTTCATCCACCAACATTTATACACTTTGTCTCTAATGTGGATTTTTGGATGCCTCTAAAAGTGTAAATTCTGAGAAAAACATTTTCCACAGTCTTTCATTTCTATAGCTTCTCTTCTGTATGAATGTGATGGTGGTGTGTAAGATTGGTACCTGAAGCAAAACACTTGCCACACTCCTGGCATTTGTATGGTTTCTCTCCTGTGTGGACTCTTTGATGTACAATAAGGTCTGACCTCTGAGGAAAACATTTTCCAGACTGCTGGCATGTGTAAGGTCTCTCTCCAGTCTCCATTCTCTCATGAGTCTCAGGCTCTTCTATATAAAAAAGGGGGCAGACAAGACTCATCTCAGCATTAAGAGAGGAGAGGCCTCTGGAATCTACAATGGAGCTATGCAAACTAAACAAAGGAAAAGGAGCATGAGAGATAAAGGAGATTTGGTGTCCCTTTCCCTCTCTTCATAGATGTTACTCATAATTGCTAAATGGAATCCCTTTAAATGTCTGAAAAACAGGGACTTGAGCTGGTTCACACCAGTTTACTTAAACCAGTTAAGGTTTTCCAGGTTCATGGCTACCTCACAATACTCTTCTGGCTCTGTTATCGACACCTTCTGCCTCTCTTATGGACACCTGTTCTGGCTCCATTCTGGACTTTCCCAGAGTTCCCTTCCTGTCCAAACATATATATTGCTTGTTCCTTCCCTCTCCTCCATGTTTCCACATGCCTGATCTCCTTCCATTTCTCCCTCCTCTCTCCATCTTTCCCGGCTGCTCTCAGGTCCATCTGCACTGCTTCAGCATTTCACCTTCAGCATCTCTTCCCTGCCATTCTATACAGTATTTCACATTCTCTCTTACACACAGATAGAGAGAAAAAGAGAATGGTGCAGGAAAGAGACATTTTCAGTCCCATCTGGTGAGAAGGGTAGGATAATAAATGTATGCAATTAATCTTTTGGAATGGCTTAGGAAGGGTCTGGGAAGTGGAGTCCAGTTTTGGAGAGGATAGGGCTGCAGAGAGGAGCCTTCACACAGCCTGAAGACACCTCCAAGACAGGGCTGGGCAGCTATTGGGGATTGGGCAGCCAGACTGGGCCCACAGGGATCTCAGAGGTAGCCCCTTTGGACCACCTGGGGAGAAAAGAAATCATGTTTACCTCCTCAATATCCCCCAGCATCCTATTGTCATTGTTTGGCTCAATTTGAGCCATTGTAGGGCCAAGAGAGGATATTGGAAGCCTCTCCAGAACATAGAAACACTGAAACATAGATCAAAAAGACCGGAAAACTTGCTAAGAGATGTACCAAAGAGCATTGGGACCCAAAACATATTAAGTGCCATGGTTCTTTCCTACGATAGATTTGCAGTTTAGCAAAGGGCATTTACAATCATCAGATGGAGAGCTCTAGTGGCTCCGTAAAGTAAAGTACAAATTCCAAGATTCCAAGGATGTTACTATGATCATTAAAGTGGAACCATAGTGCCATGTATGTAGCATGCAAGACCCCCCTGTTCTGAAGGAAGAGCAATGGATCCAAGTTCCTCACCCAGAGAGGATAGGTTTTCATAGGTTTCCATCATCACTTCGTTATATAAAAATGACTGCTTCGGACTCAAGAGTGACCATTCCTCCTCACTCCTTCCACTCTTCCCCTCCATCTCTCTCTCTCTCCTCTGAAGGCCTCAAACCGACAAGTGCCAATAACTGAGGCATAGGCAGCCATTTTATGTTCCGGTGGCCATTTTGTGCTGCTTGTGACTGTGAGGAATAATATTCCAGAACCTTCTCTGAGGCCTCAGTTGAACAGAGGTCTCTTTCTCTCCTGAGGCTCCAGAGAGAGAAGGAGGCCAAGCTCCTTGGGCCAAAAGGAAAGAAGTGTGTCTCTTTGTGTGTCTTTTGTGTCTCTTTTCTGAGAGGGTTTTCTTATTACACAGCTCTTCTCCTTCTGGGAAACATGGGTTTTAAAGGAGATTAGAAACAAGGAGGATAGTTTTAATACAAGCATTATTCTTCTTCTTCACAAACATTGGGCTTTGCTTATAGGGGTGTCTATGTAGAAGTTGGCTCACAGAAAGTCTGATAGCTCTATAGGAACTCCATCTGCCATTGCTTTTTGCAGCATGGCATGGTGTGCTTGCAGAGTCCTCTTGCGTTTTCCTTTCCCAGCTCCTTTGAAACAGCTGCTGAACTGCTCCTAGGATCATGGATTCTGTTCTCTTTGCAGCCCAGCTTTCCTTCCTTTCTGGGTCCTGTGCTGCTGGATTGACCCAAACTTTCTTTTAGAGCTGTAGCTTTTGGTATAAAGTTATCAAAGGGGAGTTTAAGACGCTTCAGTTGATTACCAGATTTTTGTCTAAGAGTTCATACACTGGGATAACAGAATGGGCTGTTAAAAGGCATTCTTTGGTCACAAAGTCTGGAAGGCATGGTTGCATTGCTGTTCAGCAATGAGTAAATCCTCAAGGACAGGTTCCTCTGCCCCATTTGGCTCCAAGGATGGAAATTCCCCTGCAGTGGTTCCAGGCAAAGAGACGGCACTGTTGCTGGACGCTCTAGCTTTCCTTAAGCCACGCATCCTGTCTCTCCACTTACGGTACGCCGCTTCTGGTTTAGTTTGCGAGGTGTTTCTGAGCGTCCAGGAGACTAGGAGCGGTTTGGACGCAGTTTAGAAGCGGTTTAGTCGTCGTTCGGCACAAACCCTTGAAGTGTTTGTGTAATGACTGGGCTCCAGTCAATGGAGGTCTTCTTCAGGCAGTAAAGGGAGGTTTATGCAAATGCAGAATGACATCACTGCTACGGAAGGCTCTCTTGACCAATCAGAGAGCAAGATGAAGGTTCTTCTGGAAGCTTCCGTGAGAAGGAGATATAAGGCCTGAGAGACCAAGAGACAGTTGGGGGAATTGTGTCGGTTGGAGATCGAGAGAGAAAGTTAAAGAGCGGATCTTGAAAGTTAGTCTCAGAATTGGACGCTTAGGTCTATTTATTGTTTTAATAGCTTATATGAATTGAATATTATATACTTACAAATATTGTTCCTGCAAGATTCTTAATACTTTTTACTTATATTTCGTTATCTATAATAAATACCTCATTGGAGTATCTACTACTCGATTCTTCTTTTACACGTGTCTTGGCTCGGTTGATGCTTGAGAAGATCAGTAAAGAAAGAGAAATAAGGTTCCTTAACTGGTCCCAGTGTCGGTTAAGGGAAACCATTTTATGATTCACTGGATGGAGGCAGAGAGATTTAAGAAATTTAAGGGTCTGCTGGGCTAAGAGCCATAATGTCGTAATTTTTAATTAACAATTTGTAATCCACTATGATAGCCTTTTGGCTGAAGACAGGGGTATAAAAACATTATTATTATTATTATTATTATTATTATTATTATTATTATTATTATTATTACAGGGCCGCAGTTTGGCTGCTTGGACCACCGGAGATCATCACAGTGAGTCAGTTGGAAAAGCTCATCTCACTCCAGAAAATAAAGGTACTTGAGGAGTTTGCACTCTAATTCTTTCTGTAATAATAGCTACAAAACTGATAATAGCACTTGGGACATTTAGTTTGTTAATAAAATATGTCAGATTTAAATGCTGCTTTAAAAACTCTTTCCATCTGCCAGCTTTGTGCTGGTTTTGGGGGGAAATGAGAAAGTGTTGGGAGGGAGGGACTGCCAACAGAATTAGGAGATGCATTGCAGGCTATGGACAGTTTGCAGCCAAGTAAGGTCCAAAACACACAGCAGCAATAGTCAAGTTTGAGGGCGCTTTAACTGCCCTGGCCCAGTGCTAGGGAATCCTGGGAACTGGAGTTTATTCAGGCACCAGAGCTCTCTGACAGAGAAGGCTCAATGTCTCAGAAAACTATATTTCCCAGAATTCCCTAGCACTTAGCCAGGGCAGTTAAAGCGGTTTCAGTTTGGATTATTGTTGCAGTGTGTTTTGGATTTAGGTGACCCTTGGCAAGTCACACTCTCTCCGCCTCAGAGGATGGCTATGGCAACCCCTCTCTGAAGAAACCTGGAAAGGAAACCCCATGATAAAGTTGCCTTTGGGTCGCCATTAGTTGGAAACAACTTGAAGACACACATGAAGAACAGAAAAAAGTCTGCAGTTATTTCCCAGGTTGTACATGGGAATGGGAGGCAGTGTGGTGCAGTGGTTTGAGTGTTGGGTTACATCTCTGGAGGCCTGGGTCCAGTGCCCCACTCTTCCATGAAACCAGCTGGGTCCCTTGGGCAAGAAGCCACACTCTCTCAGCTTCAGGGAAGGCAGTGGCAAACCTCCTCTGAACAACTCTTGCCAAGAAAACCCCAGGAGAAGCTCCCCAGAAGTCGGCAATAACTTGGAGCCACACCACAAGAAACGACAAAGCCTCAAGAAAGTGACAGTGTGGTTTAGTGGCTGGAGCATTGGTCTATGACCCTGGAGCCCAGGGTTTGAATGTCCTCTTGGCCACGGAAACCCACTGAGTGACCTTAGACAAGTCACACTCTCTCAGCCTCAGAGGGAGGCACTTGCAAAACCACTTCTGGACAAATCTTGCCAAGAAATGCCTGCACAGGGCTTCCCTTAGGGTCGCCATAAGTCAGAAAAAACTTGGAGGCACACAACGGCAACAAGAGCAGTAACACCACTAACAAGGCTTAATCACATCTCACAAGCCAGCTAGGGAGAAAGAAAGAAAGAAAGAAAGAAAGAAGATGTGGGAGTTGTAGGCCTTGGTTCAGAGGGATTGGAGGGGCCTTACTGCAGGGCAGGACCCCTCCTCTTTCTGGCCATGTGGATGCTGGGAGATCCAGTCCAGGAAATACACTGTAAATCCCATTGGCAAGAGAAAAGGCAACTACTGCCTTTCAGATCCACTTTGCCCCAAATCCTTTATGAGGCCAGAAACCCCTTTGTTAGGAAGCAACCCCCAAATATCTCAGGAGGCTCTATATCTCCCAAGGCCCCCTCCCTCCAGGACCCCCTTCTACTCTTCCGAGGTCACTAAAATGAGTACCCAGACCGTTGTGGGCAAATGAGCTTACTTGCTAATTAGCTTACTTGCTGTTCACCGCTAAGACCTTTGGAATAGCGGTATATAAATAAAACAAATTATTAATTAAGTCTAACCTTGGTCTCGTTTGTCAGGAACTTCATCTCGACCCTCTTGTACACAGTTTTGGAGTATCTTTTGCTGAAGTGACCCAAGTGCAGGACCACCAGGACCCCCTGCCCACCTGATGGCCAACACAGAGGCCAAGTGGAGGGAGTTGGGCTCCAAGGGAAAGAAGAAGCAGAGGTACAACAACTCTTTGGTAAGTTACCATCCTGACTTAGTTTCATCTGTGTCACTGCTGGGCCTGCTCATGAAAGCAAGCGGAGAATATACTGTCTCAATTTGGCAGAGTGAGTCCTGGTTAATGCTCTGTCACCTCATTTTTTCAGGGGCTTTGAAAATGTCCTATTTTTCTCTCCTCTCTGCCACTTTCTCCCTTCTCCTCAGGTCAGCTCAGTTGCTGCAAAATGTGTTCCAAGTTCAAAAGACATGTGCAGCCCATCAACTCAAAAGAGGGGAGAGGGGAGAATAGGAGGGGGCAGGGTCTTGTACCCTTCCTCGCTTCTGCAATCTTCATCATTTACAACTTTGGCCATCTTGAACCCCTTCTGGTGTTGCTTGTCCACATGTGTCTTGCTTTCAAAATCTGTGAAATGCTGGGGGATTTGGAATAACATCTCTGTATCTTAATTGAGGGTGAGCCCACTGGCCCTCAATCCCAGAGTACTCCCCAGAACTGTTTTTAAAAATGAAATTTGCCTCTGAGATTAGGTGAGATATGGCTAAGTGTGTTATAATTCATTGGTGACAATACACGTTGGGATAGTCAGTATCCTAATCTATCATCAATATCCCAGAAATGGTCTAAATTATATTTTTTATTATATTGTATATTATATTGAAAGGATTTGAGACAAACTGGGTCTCAAAGAAAGTAACTTTTTGCTTGCTTGCAGAATTTAAAGTTTATTTCCTGGACTGAATTCTGAAGTGTTGAAATAATATTTATGATGCACCATGTGCTTTCCTCCCCTTTTGTTTAGTCACTCTCTGGATGATGGCTATTTTCTATTTCAGGTGACCTTTGCGGATGTGGCGGTATATTTCACTGAAGAGGAATGGAAACTGTTGACGAAGAAGCTGAAACTTATGTACAGTTCTGTGATGATGGAGAATTATGAGAATGTGGCCTCTGTGGGTAAGGAACCTGAATCCATCGCCCTTCCTGTGAAGACTGAGGGCCCTTTCATAATTCACTGTCAGAGCGCTTTGTTTCCACTTTAGAATTATTGAATCAAACCATAGTAAGGGCTGTTTGACAGTGAAACACACTCCTTCCTTGGAGTGTAGAGAAGTCTCCCTCCTTGGAGGTCTTTAACAGAGGCTAGATGGCCATCTTTCGGGGATGCTTCAATTGAGAGTTTCTGCATGGCAGGAGGTTGGACTGGATGATAATAATAATAATAATAATAATATTTATTATTATTATATTATGACCCTTGTGGTCCCTTCCAACTCTACTATTCTATGATTCTATGAGTAATATCCATGAAGGGAAGAAAGCAGAAACAAAACTTGCTGTTTTGCTAATGTTTCTTTTTTACCTGAGCTTGCTTAGCTCCATGGTTGATTCAAGAGGTCCTTTGTTACCCAAAATGCTGGAGTCTGGGGAGGACATCCGCAAGTGCTGTGCTTTTAGGGGGATTTGGTACTTAGCTCAATAGAACGAAATAGTTTCACTGGGGCAATAGTGACCTCTGGACTCAGCCAAGTCCAGAATCAAAACCATTTGAAATAGGTTTTTGTGTTTTATTTAGGGGGAAAGCAAAACACACAGACACATCCATATAAGTGTTCATGCACACATGCAAGAACTAGGTAACAGTGGTGGGAGTGGTGAATACATGTAAGGCTTTGTTAATGGTGATACGTTACCTATCCAGATCTTTATGCTGAGGATTTGGAATGGGGAGAAGTCTGTAGTTCCCGCGACAATTGGGGTTGGTGAGTGCATTGAGGTGCTTAGCCATGAAAACAAACAGAGTGTCTGTCTGTAACTGGACTGACACTGAAGAACAGCAAGTTGGACCTGACATTTATACTGAAATTGGTGATGGGGACAAAAACTGAGGGTTCGTAAAGTTTTATATCACGTTAGAATATTTATTTATTGTTAGAATATTTCCTGTGTGGAGAAAGAATGGCGTGAAACTGAATTGAATGCAGTGGGTGTTCGATGCAAATACATTAGACAAAAGGGATTAGCACACTGCCTCTCAGGTCCTGAATAATATCATAGCAGAGTACGGAAGCAAACCTCCAAATATATGTATTAGCAATACACTGACTGCTTTCCACACTTAAAAATAAGTCACGCACACAGTAGATTTCATTCAGTTCTTTATCTTGAGTTGCAAAATAATACAAATCAATGAATGAATAATTTATTACAGGACATGGCCAGCATAAAAAACAACAACAAAATAAATACAAGTATTACAAAACATCACAAGAAGTAAATTGCCTTCTAGCAATAAGGGTAAACATCAATTCATAAAATGAAATCCTAAACCTGGCAGGTAAAAATTGTCCCAAATAACTTTGAGAAATATAAACTTAAAACAGTAGCCTGGCACTATGTCATTTCAAGGTATTTCATAGTTGTTTCTGCATCAGTTTCCAAAAATTTATGCGACAAATAATTGCAGCTGCACAATATCTGGCAACTTTAACAGTTACCTGCTCCTAATAATACAATTATTTGCAAGCTCTCCTCTCCAACTTCCATCAACTTGACTATCTCTTGTACACACAACTCCAGTGCAATCCACACCTATCTGCATGTGAGCTGTATACTGTATTGGTTGTGAGTCATCTCCTCGTGCCAAACAGCATGAAGCATCCTCTGCATTTACCTTCCATCATGCCTTGGGCTCTGACTCAGCACTCTATGGCAGTCTCACAGGATATGATGCCACCTGTCAATCAAAGTATTTCTACACATGTTTAATAGAATTTTTTTTTCAACCATTCTTAGTCTGACTATCTGCTTCCAGTGATTCTTCTTTGATAGCTCCTATGAGTAAGGATACAATCGTTTCATGGATTTGGGATATCTGCAACAGGATCAGGCTCGGGTCACTCACACCAACTTTTTTAATTTAATGTCAAATAGGGAAGGGTAAATGGGGGCTAAATCTGGGGGAAACACTCTCCTCTCTTAACTCTGATTTTCAGTCTTATCCGTTATTGTTCTTCTTTACAGAAGAACAACTGAGTCATGAGAGAGTCCACACAGGAAAGAAGTCACATAAATGCCAGTATTGTGGGAAATGTTATTCTACAAAGTCAGACCTACTGAGACATCAGAGAGTCCATACAGGAGAGAAGCCATACAAATGCCAGCATTGTGGAAAGTGTTTTTCTTTGAAGTCACATCTAGTGAGACATCAGAGAGTCCACACAGGAGAGAAGCCATACAAATGCCATCATTGTGGGAAATGTTTTTCTTGGAAGTCAGATCTAGTGAAACATCAGAGAGTCCACACAGGAGAGAAGCCATACAAATGCCAGCATTGTGGGAAATGTTTTTCTTTGAAGTCACATCTAGTGAGACATCAGAGAGGCCACACAGGAGAGAAGCCATACAAATGCCATCATTGTGGGAAATGTTTTTCTTGGAAGTCAGGTGTAGTGAAACATCAGAGAGTCCACACAGGAGAGAAGCCGTACAAATGCCAGCATTGTGGGAAATGTTTTTCTTCAGACCTAGTGACACATCAGAGAGTCCACACAGGAGAGAAGCCATACAAATGCCAGCATTGTGGGAAATGTTATTCTACAAAGTCAGACCTACTGAGACATCAGAGAGTCCACACAGAAGAGAAGCCATACAAATGCCAACATTGTGGGAAATGTTTTTCTTTCAAGTCAGACCTAGTGAGACATCAGAGAGTCCACACTGGAGAGAAGCCACACAAATGCCAATGTTGTGGGAAATGTTTTTCTCGGAAGTCATACCTAGTGAGACATCAAAGAGTCCACACAGGAGAGAAGCCACAAAAATCCCAGCAGTGAACTAATATTATTTTTGTCAAGAAGAAATACAGAAAATATATTAGAAAAAAAGAACTTTTCTTTTCCCCCCAATTCAAATCAACTATGAAAACATATGTAAATTAGGACGAATTAATCTCCTCCTGTCTTAAAGAGTAGAAACAAGAACCAAGCAAAAATGGGGATTGGGTTTTTGTTTGTCTAGCTCTATTTTTCTTTGCCGAAAGATTATAACAGATAGGAAACTAGAATAAACAAAAATGTAAGAAGTTTAGACACTATCTAGGAAGTATACATAGTTTAGAGATATAGAAACTAACTTGGCTTTTTTCCTTTTTTATATATTTTTTGTATATTGTGTAAATATGTTTAACTGTGTAGTAATGTTTTGTCGTGTTATGTCTTTTTAATTAATGTTCAATAATATATTTTAAAAGAAAATATATTTTCAATCCACCGGTGAAAAGGCCCTTGTGATTTTGTTCGTAAGGTTTGTCTGTCCATATGTCTGTGATTTGTCTGTCCATGTGTCTGTTTATGCTTTAAAGTTATATTTTGTTAAGTTTACGTTTTAATTGCTATTACTATAGATCATTGCTTTGGGTTATAAACTTGTCTGAGGATTATTGGTTGTGGTATAGATTAGGCAGTTGGGGGGCTGGGATTTGTTGCAACTGGTTAGAATAGTTATGGGAATGATAGCTTTTGCAATGTGTGGGATGTTGGCTGAAGAAAGTTGGAGGCCGGCATTAAGAGAAAGGAGACTAGTTTCTGGGAATGGCAAAGGGGGCCTTGTTACCTGTGGGACATAGACTGTGGGAATTGGAGTTAGGGGCTAGGTTTGGAAGAGAGTGATGTTTTAGGTTTTGAGGTTTTAATGTATTGTTTGGCTTGGAGTGGGCAGTTCTGGTTTAAACACTGAATTTCTATGAGTTCTCAATAAATTTCTTTGCTGTTTCAACACACTGGACCCTTTGATGCAGAGAAGTTCTGAATTTGCACAAAATTGACCCTTTCTCTTTCCTCAGTCCTCTGTTAGGAAGGATCGAATTAGGGGAATTTTAATTAGATCAAATATAGCTGAGAGGTGGCCCTAACAAAACCACATGCCTGAATGGGGTCCCACCAGTATATACCAGAGGTCGACAGCAAGCCCCAAGAGAAAGGGCCACTGATACCAACTAGGTCCAATTAAAAGCGTAACGTTTGTTACAGCACAGGGAAAACCACACAGCAAAAGGGGGACACACACACAGAGACACACACACACACATTCGATACTATAGCAGGGGATGAGTGAGTTAAGGAGATAGGTTTGAGAAAGAGAGGCACCACTAGGGAATACTACCTTAGAAGTATTCTCCGGGAAGTCTGATGAAGCTTGGATGGAGAGTGGATCACGGCCGCAGGAGCGCGGGGGAAGAGGGCTGCGGGAGCTAAGATCAGAGTTCTGATCAGAGCAGCGGCAGCATGGTCCTTGCATTCCCTGCGCCTGCTCAGGAGGGGCCTTTGGTGGCAAATGTGCATGCACAGTCTCAGCCCCTTAACCTGCCGCCCTCACAGCCTGCTCTGAGGGAGGGAAGTGGGGAGAGCCCTCATTCCTTCAAAGATTTGACTGCAGGGTCTTCTGGAGGGGGGAGTTGGGGGGGTTGTAAGAAGGAAGGGAACCCTGATCTCCTCACCCCAAAGAAAGGCAGGGGCTCTGACAGTCCTCCTCTTCCTCCTCTCCCTTCCCTGCCCCCTCCTTGGGGGATTCCTTGGGGCCCAGTTACTTGGGGGGGTTATGAGAAAAGAGGGCAGGGGGTTTCTTTGGAGAGAGGCATGGTCTTGGGGCCCAGGTACTTCAATAGCATTGGAAACAACATTATTCAGGAGGGGTGGTGTTTTCTATGGGGGGGGTAATGGGGCTGTGTCTGGGGGGAGAGAAGACCCAAATCTAGGCCAAAGCCAAGAGGAGGGAGATGGAGGGACCCCAAAGCCCCTTCTGGGGATACTGACACCCCTCGGCAACCTCGGAACTAGGCTTAAACGCCCCCAGTTTCCGGATGATGATGATGATGATGATGATGATGATTATTATTATTATTAACCTTTATTTATAAAGCGCTGTAAATTTACACAGTGCTGTACATACAGTCTTTTTAATTAGACAGTTCCCTGCCCTCAGGCTTACAATCTAAAAAGACACCACACAAAAGGAGAAGGGAGGAGTGATGGGGAAGGGGATGAGGTCCAGCAGTTCCTCCAAGGCCTGGACCAAAGCAGATGGACTGGAGGGAGGGCTTGGCTTCATAATGGATGGTTAATCTTCATCCAGGAGGGCAAGCGAGAATTATGCAATGCCTGGGAACGCTTCTCTGAAGAGGATGGTCTTCAACTCCGTTTTGAAGCTGGTTAAAGAAGTGATGGCTCTTGTTTGGGGGGGGGGAGAAGGTTCCAGGAGTGAAGGATAGCGAGTGAAAAGGGGCGAATCCGAGATGGGGCAGAGGAAATCCTGGTCTGGGACAGCAGAACTTGACTACCAGAACGAATAAGCTACTGCTCTTCCATATGAGCTGGATTTTAGCGCAGAGCCCTTTTCTCTTGACTGGAGTTGCCCTCCCCCTCACCTCCCAAAATGGAAAAGAGGCACAATCGTCACCTTCCTGAAAATGATCCCTGAAAACTGGAAGCTCAATGCCAAGCCCTGATGTACAGCCCCCCTACTGCTCCATGTAAAAAGGACAAGGAAAAACACAGGTTACAGGAGAAGATCCCCAATAAAACCTGATCCTTTCTAGCCCAGGTTTAGATCCTGGAGACAGGGAGGAAAATCAGAGTTTGACTCGGGAGTCAGTGCATGTTGTGTGTGTCGATATAGGGCTAGATAGGAGACAGGAATTCATCTTCAGCATCCTTTCTCATAGTCACAACCAGTTGAATTCTAGCAACACCTCATTTATGCTAAAACTGATGCTCCCGTAATTGACACTGTCCTTCAGATTCTCTATACTCAATGAAGAATACAGGATGCTCAAAATAGGGCAGAGGTTTATTGAATGTTTCTGTAAAGACAAGATACTTTCAGATCAAGAACTTTGTAGCAGAAGTAGCATAAATGAAGATTATAATAGAGCTTTACAAAATACAGTAGCCCCTCCCAATTCGCGGGGGATCCGTTCCAGACCCCTTGCGAAAATAATGACTCTCACATATTCGAGTCCCATAGAAAATAATGGTCTGCACACCCATGGCACCGGGAGGGGAGGCGCATGCAGGAGCACGCCGTTTTATTAATGGTCACCTGTCCCTCCCGCGAGGAGTGAGGCTGCGGATAGTAAGTCCGCAAAAAGGGAGTGACAACTGTACAACAAAATGTATGAAGGCTGCCTCTCCAAAAAAATATTTCCTATTTAAATTTTTTAATTACGGTAAGTCTTTTCAAATAATAAACTGATAAACAATCAAAAACATACTTTCAACTGCTCACATTTCTACACTTTCTCTCTAGTGGATACCTCTAAAGGTATAAAAGCAAAGCATTTCACACATTTGTTTGATTTCTCCTCAAGTTTTGATTCTCTGACGAGTCTCAAGTTCTTCTATAAAGAAGGGCAAAGACAGAGAAGAGTCATATCAGCATTAAGAGAGGAGGGACGCCTGGGATCTACTATGGAGCTAAACAAAGGTCATCTAGGAAAAGAAACTGGAGAGATAAAGTAGTTTCGGTGTCCCTCTTTTCTTCCTTTCATAGATATTAGTCACAGTTGCTAAATGGAACTCCTTAAAATGTTGGAAGACAAGGACTTGAACTGGTTCACACCAATTACTTGAACCAGTTGAACCAGGTGTCAGAACCAGGATGTAAAATTTGGATTCTTCCGTAAATGTTGATGTATAATTGGATTCTTCCATATTTGTTGTTGGAGAAATATGGAAGAATCTGAACTGAAGGTAATTATATAGTTTATAGATAATGGTAGCGATGTTATATATTTGGTGGGAAGGTTAATTCATTGAGTTTGTGGAGCTGGATAGCGGAAGGATTAATTCCTGGAGTAAACATAATGTGGAGGGAAAGGAATGGGAACCATAGCAAGCACCCAAGCCTCCCTCACCCACATGCCCCCTCCTCGCCCCCCACCCCCAATGGGATAGCTGAGACGGGGAAAGGGTTGGTTTGAGTTAAGTTTAATATATGTCATTTGGCGAGATTGCTTGACTGGGTTTATTGGTACCTTGTTTGGTTTAATTTAAGGTTGCAAAATGGTGGGAGCAGATGGTAATTATCTCACTGTTGTGGGGAGGTTTGGTGGGAACTTGCTGACCATTCAGTGATTCTCAAAACAACATATTTGGGGGGAGATTTTGGATGATGAGGTATTTAACTTGTCAATTATATTTCTAGCAGGAATGAAATACCCAGTAGGTCTTGTTGTGGGGTGGGATGTTAATTGGGGATATAAAATGGTCAAATCTTTATTGTTAGCTAGATCTGACTGTAACACCATGAACTGTGCCTTCTATGCAATCTCTTTCTTTCAATAAAGTTTTGAGTTTAGACTCCTGTTGATGAAGACTTTGTTAGACTTGTTTCTGACAATCATCAACGGAGCCAAGACACGTGTAAAAGGAATGTCAAGTAGGAGATACTCTAAGGAGATATTATAAATAACAAAATATAACTAAAATATAAGTCATGCAAGATATTAAGAGTCTTGCAGGTACAATATTTGTAAGTATTTAATATTCAATTCATACAAGCTATTAAAAGAAATAAATAAACCTAAACAGCCAATTCTGAGACTAACTTCCAAGATCCGCTCTTTAACTCTCTCTCTCTCGATCTCCAACCGACACAATTCCCCCAACTGTCTCTTGGTCTCTCAGGCCTTATATCTCCTTCTCACGGAAGCTTCCAGAAGAACCTTCATCTTGTTCTCTGATTGGTCAAGAGAGCCTTCCATAGCAGTGATGTCACTCTGCATTTGCATAAACCTCCCTTTTCTGCCTGAAGAAGACCTCCATTGACTGGAGCCCAGTCATTACACTTTCCAAGGCAAGGCTTTTCTCCTTCTTCATTATTTATCCCCAATTCTTCCAATAACTGCAATCCTTGTTCCACAGAGTCGATCCTGTATCTTCTTCCTGCCCATTGAAATTTTAAGGACAACGGATGTCCCCATGTGTAATTAATCCCAGCCTTCAACAACACAACAGTGCATGGCTTCATCGATGTTCTCCATATTTTCGTCTGTGGACAGTAATCATTATATATTTCCACTTTAGTTTCTCCAAATCTTAATTTCTCTGGATTTCTTCTCATCATGTTCGTCAGTCCTTCCTTCTTATTATAATTAGTCACTCTCACGATGACGTCTCTCGGAATGATCCTGTTTTTTCCTGAGGGGATCCAAAAATCATTTGCATATAAGTAACAGCATTGATTCTACATTGTAGGTGCAGCCTTTATTATTATCTGCTATCATGTGTATATAAGGAAGGAACATTACCAAAAATATGGATAAACACCAAGCATAGATATCTTAGGAAGGAGAGAAAGAATAAAAGGAATTCTTATTATATATTTTATGTCATTTTGTATGTCATGTCATGTTTATGTTATGTTCTAGGTTACAATAAATGAATAAATAACTGTTGTTGTGTGCCTTAAAGTCATTTCTGACTTATGGCAACCCTATCAGGAGGTTTCTTGTCACATTTCTTCAGAGGGGCTTTGCCTTGATCATCCTCTGAGGCTGAGAGAGTGTAGTCTGACTACGGTCACTCAGTGGCTTTCATGATTGGGCTACGATTCGAACCCTGGTTTCCAGAGTCATAAACCAGTACTCAAACCACTCTGTGATGGAGCCACAGGCCTACATGCTGCCTCTGATGTTACTCAGGCCCTGTACACACCAACCATTAAGGCTGGCATAGGGGCGGTGTCAGGGCATAGTGTCCTCAAATTGCATGCCCAACTCTGCCTCCCAGGACGCCCTGATGCCATGTGCTGCTCCACATGACGCAGCCCCAAAGAAGTGCTGCATAGCTGTGGCAATGCGGCTATGGTGCCCTTTTGAGGACGCAAAAAGGAGCTGCTTTTTGCGGCTCCTTTTCACACCCTCGAAAGGCCAGATCAGGGCCACAGGGTGAGCCTGCCGCAGCCCTGATCCATCGCAAAAAGGGGCAACTGCAGGCCGTCCCTTAGGGGTGGTCTGTAGAGCTTCTCAGTTAAGATGATAGTGAAGGATCTCAATGCAGGCAGAAGCCATTCCCCTTCTTGCTCATATGGACAAAGAGCAATAAAAGAGATAATAAAGCTGCACCTACCTGTAGGATTAATGCAGATTGATGGCTCCATGCTTTGGAATTCTGGGGGCTATTCTGTATATACTCATGGAATCATAGAATCATAGAGTTGGAAGAGACCACAATGGCCATCCAGTACAACCCTATTATGCCATGCAGGAAATCTCAATCAAAGCATCCCCTACAGATGGCCATTCAGCCTCTGTTTAAAGACCTCTGAGGAAGGAGACTTGACTGCGCTCTGAGAAAGGAGTGTGTTCCAGTGAGAAACAGCTCTTACTGTCAGCTCCTTCTTCCTAATGTTGAGGTGAAATCTCTTTTCCTGGAGCTTGCATCCATTGTTCCGGGTTCAAGTCTCTGGAGCAGTAGAAAACAAGCTTCCTCCCTCTTCAATATGACATCCCTTCAAATATTTAAACAGGGCTTTCATATCACCTCTTAACCGTCTCTTCTCTAGGCTGAACATCCCCAGTTCGCTAAGGTGATCATAAGGCATGGTTTCCAGACCCTTCACCATTTTAGTCACACTCCTTTGGACATGCTCCACTTTCTCCACATCCTTTTTAAATTGTGCTCGGAACTGGACACATTATTCCAGGATCTTTCCTCTGCCCCAATTTCCAGGAGGGAGGGGGCTCCACAAAGACCTTTTTAGATTTGGATCATGATCCCCTCCATGGCCATGCCTCTCTCTAAGGGACCCCCCGGCCTCTATTCTCATAATAACCCCCAAGTACCTGGGCCCCAAGGAATCCTCTGAGGGAAGGAAGGAAAGAGGGAGAGGAGGCCTGGCAGCCCCCTGCCTTTCTTTGAGGGAAAAGGGGTTTCCTTCCTTCTTATAACCCCCAAGCCCCCCCCCCCAGAAGATACTCAAGCCATTCCTCTAAACAAACGAGGGTTGTCCCCCATTTCCATCCCTCAGAACAGACTGTGAGGGCAGCAATGGCTTCAGGTCTGAGACTGCGCATGCGCACATACATCCAAGATCCCCTTCTGAACATGTGCAGGGATCACCAGGGCCTTCCTGCTGCTGCTGTTTATTCCACTGGTGGCCTTTGAGGGAAGGGAAGGAGTCCGCCAGGAGTTCAGCAGCCTCTCCTTCCTTCCTTCTTTTCAGGAGATTTTGAAGAGGCCGCAATGTAGTCCAGGAAAGGCAGGAAATGAAGGCTCTGCTTTGGAAATAGACTCTCTGTGTATACTGTATATACACAGATAGATAGATAGATAGATAGATAGATAGATAGATAGATAGATAGATAGA
>JACSCI010000104.1:1044-13259 GCA_016801065.1 Sceloporus tristichus | reverse complement strand
ATAGAATCGTAGAGTTGGAAGAGACCACCAGGGCCATCCAGTCCAACCCCCTGCCATGCAGGAAATCCAAATCAAAGCATTCCTGACAGATGGCCATCCAGCCTCTGTTTAAAGACCTCCAAGGAAGGAGACTCTATCACCCTCCGAGGGAGTGCATTCCACTGTCGAACAGCCCTTACTGTCAGGAAGTTCCTCCTAATGTTGAGGTGGAATCTCTTTTCCTGTAGCTTGCATCCATTGTTCCAGGTTCTGTTCTCTGGAGCAGAAGAAAACAAGCTTGTTCCCTCCTCAATATGACATCCCTTCAAATATTTAAACAGGGCTATCATATCACCTCTTAACCTTCTTTTCTCCAGGCTAAACATACCCAGCTCCCTAAGGCGTTCCTCATAGGGCTTGGTTTCCAGACCCTTCACCATTTTAGTCACCCTCCTTTGGACACGCTCCAGTTTCTCAACATCCTTTTTGAATTGTGGTGCCCAGAATTGGACACAATATTCCAGGTGGGGCCTGACCAGAGCAGAATATAGTGGCACTATTACTTCCCTTGATCTAGACACTATACTTCTATTGATGCAGCCTAAAATCGCATTGCCTTGTTAGCTGCCGCATCGCACTGTTGACTCATGTTCAACTTATCATCTACTTGAACTCCTAGATCCCTTTCACATGTTGTCTCCTTAAGCCAAGTGTCCCCCATCCCTAAGTGCAGTACCTTACATTTCTCCGTATTGAATTTCATTTTGTTAGCTGTGGCCCAGCTTTCAAGTCTATTCAGGTCATCTTGAATTTTGATCCTGTGCTCTGGAGTATTAGCTATTCCCCCTAATTTGGTGTCATTTGCAAATTTGATAAGTATTCCCCCAATTTTTTCCTCCAAGTGATTGATAAAGATGTTGAACAGTACTGGGCCCAGGACAGAGCCCTGTGGGACCCCACTGGTCACTTCTCTCCAGGATGAAAAGGTGCCATTGTTGAGCACCCTTTGGATTCGTCCGGTCAACCAATTACAGATCCACTTAACAGTTGCCTTGTCTAGCCCACATTTTACAAGCTTGTTTGCAAGAATGTCATGTGAAACCTTGTCAAAGGCCTTACTGAAATCAAGATATACTATATCCACAGCATTCCCTTCATCTACCAAGCTGGTAATTTTATCAGAGAAAGAGATCAGGTTTGTCTGGCATGACTTGTTTCTCTGAAACCCATGTTGACTTTTTGTGATTATGGCATTGCCTTCTAGATGTTCACAGACTCTCTGTTTAATGATCTGCTCCAGAATCTTTCCTAGTACTGATGTCAGACTAACTGGACGATAATTGTTGGGATCCTCTTTTTTCCCCTTTTTGAAGATGGGGACAACGTTTGCCCTCCTCCAGTCTGCTGGGATCTCTCCTGTTTTGCAGGAGTTTTCAAAGATTATTGCCAATGGCTCCGATATTACATTTGCCAGTTCTTTTAATACCCTTGGATGGAGTTCATCTGGTCCCGGAGACTTAAATTCATTTAGATTAATAAGGTGTTCCTCTACTATCTCTTTACTTATTCTGTGCTGAAATTCCCCTATTCTGTCCTCTGCTCCATTATCCTCAGGTTGAGCACCCTTTGCCTTTTCTGAGAAGACTGAGGCAAAGAAGGTGTTGAGTAATTCTGCCTTTTCTCTGTCTTCTGTTAGCATTTTGCCATCTTCTCCACGCAGTGGCCCTACTGTTTCCTTCTTCTTCTTTTTGCTGCGGACATATCCAAAAAAGCCCTTTTTATTGTTCTTAACCTCTCTAGCAAGCCTGAGTTCATTCTGCTCTTTAGCTTTTCTGACTTTACCCCTACACATGCCTGCTATTTCTTTGAATTCCTTTTTTGTGATTTCCCCCTTTTTCCATTTCTTATACATCTTCCGTTTCAAACTTAGCTCGGTTGAAAGTTCCTTAGTCATCTATCCTGGTTTCTTGAGACACCTCCCGTTTTTCTTTCTCACTGGAACTGTTTGAAATTGTGCCTTCAGTATCTCTCTTTTGAGAAAGTCCCATCTGTCCTGAACTCCTTTATCTTTTAGTATTTCTGACCATGGAATCGCCCTCAATACTTCTCTAAGTTTACTGAAATCCGCTCTCCTAAAGTCTAGGATGCGTGTCTGACTATGCCTGGCTTCTCCTTTCCACTGTATTACAAACTCCAGGAGAACATGGTCACTTCCACCTAATGCTCCCACCACTTGCACCCCATTAACCAAGTCATCCTTGTTGGTTAGGATCAGATCTAAAATAGCTGACCCCCTTGTTGCCTCTTCCACCTTTTGGACCATGAAATTGACTTCCAAGCAAGTGACTAATTTGCTAGGCCTTGAGGATTTTGCTGCGTTTGACTTCCAGCAAATATCAGGGTAGTTGAAGTCGCCCATCACTACTACATCTCTCCTTTCTGACTGTGTGGTTATCTGTTCTAGAAAGACATCATCCAATTCCTCAGTCTGACTTGGGGGTCTGTAGTAGACTTCCACTATAACATTAGAGATTCAAATAGACCCAGTATAATCTTATTCACAGAGTCACTGGACACCTCACCTATAGCCTCTGCAATAATGCCAGCATCCAATTCGGCTGTTATCTGAGAGATATTCTCTGTGAAATAGTAATTTAAATTGTCAAAGTGAACTGTGGAAGGCTCTAATAATGAGTTCTGGGGGGAAGGTGCCTGAGTCAGGTCCCAGATGCCCCCCCCCCAACTTCAGCACTCCCTTTATGCTTTTCTTTCCTTGGAACTTTCACTCCAATCCTTTCTTCTTCTCCTTCAACACACATCCCTTCAAGGGAGTCCAAGGCCCTTTCAGCATGTTCCCAGAACCGGGGGGGGGGATACTTTCTGGGGCTGAAGGTCTCTCCGCTGGTCCTCCTCCACAGGCTTGTTTTGAAGGGAAAGGTATGTATGTTGGGGGGATGCCTAATCCGGAAACTGGGGGCCTTTAAGCCTAGTTCCCAGGTTGCCGGGGGGGTGTCAGTTTCCCCAGAAGGGGCTTTGGGGTCCCATCACCTCCCTCCTCTTGGCTTTGGCCTAGATTTGGGTCTTCTCTCTCCCCAAACAGAGCCCCACCCCCCCAGAGAATACTCCACCCCTCCCGAATAATGTTGTTTCCAATGCTATTGAAGTACCTGGGCCCCAAGGCCATGCCTTTCTCCAAAGATCCCCCCTGCCCTCTTTTCTCATAATAGCCCCCCAAGTACCTGGGCCCCAAGGAATCCCCCGAGGAGGGGGCAGTGTTTTGTCCCAAGAGCAATGCTGTGGACTTTGGGTGTAATAAGGCCTCTGGCTCTCAGGAACACAGCCAGAACAAAAGCCTTGTCCACAAATTTCTTAAGTTTTCAAAGGCTTTACTGGTTATAACACAAAAACATGAAACTGATCTCCTTTTTCTCAGTAGCCCTTCCTAAATACCTTTCTTTCTTCTTGGTGGACTCTTATCTTTCTTCTTCTGAGGACTATCTTTCTTCTTTTGTGGACTTATCTTTTTGTCAAAGGAAAATACTCTCTCCAGGTATGATTTGGCTGAAATCTTACTACACACTGAAACTTAACTAGACAGCATAAGACCCTGGGATTTCCCAAAATCCTTGTCTTTCTTAAAGCTGTAGATTTCTATTTCCCCTCCTAAACTGATACATAGAAAGCCTAATATAATCTCAACTAAATATATGTCTCAAGAGCATCAAAGATGCTCTGGAGGCATGACAATAATAATAATGTCTCTTGTCCACCAAATCACAGAGCCTTGTGAAAACTGAAAGACTAACAGAGATCCAAAACACACTGAATAAATAATCCAGTTTGGGACTGCTTTAACTGCTCTGGGTCAATGCTAGGGAATTCTGGGATGTGAAGTTTTGTGAGACATTTAGCCTTCTCTGTCAGAGAGCTCTGGGGCCACAATAAACAACAATTCCCAGGATTCTCTAGCATTGAACAAAGGCAGTTAAAGCAATCTCAAAGTGGGTTATTTCCGCCATGTGACTGGGACTTCTGTTAGTCTTTGAGCTTCCACAAGGCTTTGAGACCACTTTAGATGCCCTGGCTCAGTTCTAGGGCATTCTGGGAAATGTTTTGTGAGAAAGAGCTCTGGTGCCACAATAAACTACAATTCCCATGCATCTGAAGTACGCTTAAGTCTAGGAAAGCTCACACTGCCAACTTTTCTTTCAGTGAGTCTCAAAGGTGCTACAAGATCTATCTCTCTATTATCATCACTATTATTATTATTATCATTATTAAATCCAAATGCAGCTGAAGAAGTGGACTTAAATTGGCAACACTGATATACTGTAGACTCATTCTCTGGGGCTGTGATCTGGAAGCGTGGAGGCAATTCCCTTGTCAAACCAGGGAATCCTGGGAATTGTAGTTTCTTGTGACATGTATGTATATGTGTGTGTGTGTGTGTGCTGCATGTGTGTGTATGTTTATATGTGTGTGTGTATATATATATATATGTAATATATGTATATAATGTGTGTGTATATGTGTTTGTGTATACACACACACACACACACACATATATATACACCTTGAAGTCTGAAGAATAGTCAAGAAAATCTGACAAGAAAGAGGGCAAGGTAGGGCCTGAGGAAGAGGACGAAGGAGAAGAAGGCTTAGAGGAAGGGCCTGAGGAGGAAGAGGAGGAGGAAGAAAGCTTAGAGAAAGGGCCTGAGGAGGAGGAGGAGGAGGAGGAAGAAGTCTTAAAGGGCTTGAGGAGGAGGAGGAGGAGGAGGAGGAGGAAGAAGAAGTCTTAGAGGAAGGGCCTGAGGAAGAGGAGGAGGAGAAAGAAGAAGTCTTAGAGGAAGGGCCTGAGGAGGAGGAGGAGGAGGAGGAGGAGGAGGAGGAAGAAGGCTTAGAGAAAGGGCCTGAGGAAGAGGAGGAGGAGGAAGAAGAAGTGTAGAGGAAGGGCCTGAGGAAGAGGAGGAGGAGAAAGAAGTCTTAGAGGAAGTGCCTGAGGAGGAGGAGGAGGAGGAGGAAGAAGTCTTAGAGGGCCTGAGGAGGAGGAGGAGGAAGAAGAAGGTTTAAAGGAAGGGCCTGAGGAAGAGGAGGAAGGCTTAGAGGAAGGGCCTGAGGAGGAGGAGGAAGAGGAAGAAGTCTTAGAGGAAGGGCCTCAGGAAGAGAAGGAGGAGGAGGAAGATTGAAAGGAAGAAGGAGAAGAAGAAACAACTCCTGGGCAGAATACTTTTTGGTTGTTGCTTATTATTATTATTATTAAATTTAATTTATTTGTTTATAAAGACTTATTTATAAGGATAATCAGGGAGTTTCTATATCATCACATTAGGAAAACATTTAGATGTTGTTAAGGTCTGGAAATGCTGTTTGGGGTCCCTTCCAACTTTCCAGCCCCTTCAGCCTCCATTTTCGGTTCCCTGAAGGCCTCAAACTGCCAAGTGATCAGGCAGAGGTGGCCATTTTGTGTTCTGGAGGCCATTTTGTGTTCTGGGGGCCATTTTGTTCTGCTTGTGACTGGGGAATAATGTTTCAGAACCTTCTCTGATTCCTCAGTTGAACAGAGGCCTCTCTTTCTCTCCTGAGGCTCCAGAGTCAGAAGGAGGCCAGGCTCCTTGGGCCAAAAGGAAGGAAGTGTGTCTCTTTGTGTCTCTTTTCTGAGAGGGTTTTGATTATTATTCTTATTCGTCACAAACATTGGGCCTTGGCTCCTATCCCTGTTTTTAATAACTGTTTCAATAACTGTCAAATAATTTAATGGCATTTTATTTTGGATGGAAGGGTTAGGGTTAGGGTTTGGGTCATGAAACATGTTGTTATTGTATTGTATGGATATTTATATTGTCAGCTGCTAAAAGGTGGCCATTCTTGTGTAGTAATTGCCTTGTGATTAACTCTCACAACAGCCTTGTAAGGTAGGCTTCATAGGCTCCTAGGGCTGGAAGGGAGCCCCAAGGGCCATCCATTCAGCCCCATTCTGTCCTCCAAGTCCCCCGAAGAGATGGCCATCCAGACAGAGACTCCTCCAATGCTCTTTGAGGCAGCGTATCCCATAGATTTGCCAAGAGGTCATGGGGCCACAGTCCCATGGGAACCGGTCCTTACCCCCCACTTTGGGAAAGGAGACCCCCCTCAGCCCCTGGACTATTTACTAGCAGGAGTTGCTATGGCTGGGACTCAGAGGACTAGTTTCCTAGGCATTGTCACATTCTGCCCTCCATTGCCCTTTGCCATGTGCTCTATTCCAACTCTATGCTCCTTTGATGCTCTTTAATGGATGCTCTCAGTAAGGGGCCTGAGGGAAGGAGCAGGGGGTCTCCATGGTTTAGGTCCCCCCGGAAGGACTCCAGTCCTCCGCTCCATCCTCCGAAGGGCAAGAGGGGGGCAGGGAAAGGCTTGGGCCTGGAGTTTGAAGGGAGAGAAGAAGAGCCCCCAGTTCCCATTTCCAGGAGAGGAATGGCGGTTGTGGGGGGCAGGCCTAGTGGTGGGGTCAGGAAGGAGAGAGTCAGAGGAGGAAAAGGGGGCCATGGGAGGAAGGACAAAGGGCCTCAGAGGATGCTTTGAGTATAGGATAGGATACAGGCTACGATTTAATCCTGCATGTGGCTAGAACTGGACTTTCCCAAGCCAAGCTGGCCAGGCAACAGTGTGGAAAATGGGCACTCTCCACATGGGCAGAGACACTCTCAGAATTGTAGTTTCTCTGCATGCAGAAGGCTGCCATGGGAATTGGGTCTTCCCTTCCCATCAACTCAATTCTCTGGTGCCCCACGATCCTGGGAGGATGGCTGGATCCCATGGAAGGGGGCAACCAGAGAAGAGAACGCTCCTTTCCTGCTCTGCTTGACCAGTGACCTCCCTGGGGGATGGAGGGCAACAGGTTTGGCCACTGGGAGAATGAGAGGCCACTAGGCCAGAAAGACTGACCCAACAGAATTGTATATGCACCAGTGTTGCTTCAGGTGCAATGAGGCTACAATTGGCCATTCACTGACACAGGTCTTGCCATAGAGTTGTGGAAGCGATCCCGCATGGCCATTCCATGCCTGTGAGAGTGTTGGGTGTGAGGTATTGGAGAAGCATCCAGCTGTGTTTACGTAGCCAGAAGCAAAATGAAGACATCTTCCTCTGAGGGCTACTGCGGAGGTCAGGAGGTTTCAACAAATGATGCACTCATTTCATATCTAGCTATGGGGACATAACCAGGGCCCTTTGCAATTCCTCATCCCCTAATTTCCCACCACTCCAAGAAGGCATGGAGTATCTGTTGTGTAGGGGAGCTGCAGTGAATCTATGCTAGGTCCAGGGGGCTTTGTTTGAAGCAGAGGGAGGAAGGGGATGCTCACCTCTGCATTGACCCAAAGGAAGCATATGTCACCTGCGTGTGTCACCAGCAGGATGTTGTTCTCTGTGTCTTTGAGTGCTTCAGGGTTTCTTGCCAAGGCAGTTCTAACCCTTGGTCCCTTTTCTCAGGAACTCCATCTTGGCCTCCCTGTACACGGCTTTGGGGCCTCTCTTTCTGGAAGTGACCCAAGTGCAGGAGCACTAGGACCCCTGCCCACCTGATGGCAGACACAGAGGCCAAGCGGAGGGAGTTGGGCTCCAACAGAACGAGGCTGCCGAGGCACAACAGCTCTTTGGTGAGTCACTATCCTATTAGCTTCATCTTTGTCACTGCTTGGCCAATTTATGAAAGGAAGCAAATATAATACTGTTGGAATTTGGCAAAGACAGTCCTGGTTAATCCTATGTCACCCCACTTTTTCAGGGGCTTTTCAAATGTTCTGGTTTCTCTCTCTTCCTCCTACTTTCCCTCTTCTTCAGTCACTTCAATTTCTGCATAAAGCGTGCAAAGGAGTTTGCATCCCATCCACTCAAAAGTGGGGAGAGGAGAAGAAAGAAAGGGTCAGGGACTTTCCTTTGCTAAGAGTCTGAGGCAAAAGCAAACTGCTGTACCCTTTCCCACTTGTGGGATCTTCCTCATAAACAACTTTGAATATCTTCACCAATTTCTGGTGTTGCTTGTCCACATGTGTCTTTTTTTTCCCAGCTGTGAAATGTTGAGTGATATGGGAGAACGTCTCTGGATATAAAGTGGGGTGGCCCCATGGCCCTCAAACCCACAGTGCTCCCCAGAACTGCTTTTTAAAAAAAGATATTTGCCTCTGAAATTTGGCAACAAATTGCTAAATCCACTATAATCTTTGGTGGCTAAATATACTGTATGTGTTGGGACAGTCAGTGTCCTAATACATCATCAATATACCAGCCATGGCCTAAATTATATTGATTAATATATTGTATATTATATTGAAAGAATTTGAGACAAACTGAATTTCAAAGGCAGTAGCTTTTTTCTTGCTGACAGAATTTAAAGTTTATTTCCTGGACTAAATTCTTAGGTGATCAAATAATTTTTGGGATGCATCATGTGCTCCCTCCCCCCCTTTTTTTAGACATTCTCTGAATGAGGGCTATTTTCTATTGCAGGTGACCTTTGCGGATGTGGCGGTATATTTCACTGAGGATGAATGGAAACTGTTGACAAAGAAGCAGAGACTTATGTACAAGGATGTGATGATGGAGAATTATGAGAATGTGGCCTCTGTGGGTAAGGAAGCTGAATTCATTGCCCTTACTATGAAGACTGAGGGCCCTTTCATACTACATTATCATGGCACTATGATTCCACTTTAAAATTATGGAATCATAGAGCTGGAAATCATATAATCTCGGAGCTTGGAGAAACACACAAGGGCCATCCAGTCCAATCCCCTGCCATTCAGGAAATCTAAATCAAAGCATCCCCGACAGTAGTCCATCCCTGTCTTAAGTATGTCTTTAGGCTGTTTAAAGGCTGGTCTCTGGCACTTGACCCTCACCAAAATTGGAGTCCAAGTCCCAATCCCCCTTGCTCTGCCTTTCCCAATGAGTTATTTGTATATTGATTATCCTGCCTTTCTCAACAAATGGGCCTCAAAGTGTCCTTTTTATGCATCACAAACTCTCTGTGGTTGTGTTTCTGTCTGTGATAGAGAGATGGAGGGAATGTGAAAAATATAAAGGGAGGGGAGAGATGATGAAGGTGAAATAGTAAAGCAGTGCAGATGGGCAAGAGGGAAGGTTGGAGAGCGAAGGGAGAAAGGGAAAGGGATCAGGCCTCTGGGAGCCAGGAGGGGAAGGCAGGAGCAAAGCCAGGATCGCCTAGCTCTGTGCGGAGAGGAAGGGACATCTGGGAAGGGCCAGGAGAGGGGCCTTGGGGATTGGGAGGCAGCCATCAACCTGACAGATTTTAAGGACTTGTTTCAGTGAACTTCTGAGAACCAACTCAAATCCTTGTTTTCAGACATACTTAGGGGTTCCATTTAGCAATTATGAGTAATATCTATGAAGGTAGGAAAGGGAGACACACAACTTGCCTCTTCTCTAATGTTTCTTTTCCTACCTGAGCTTGCTTAGCTCCATGGTTGATTCCAGAGGCCCTTTGTTATCCAAAATACTGGAGTCTGGGAAGGACACCCACAAGTACCATGCTTTTAAGGGAATTTGGTACTTAGCTGAAAAGAGAAATATAGTTTGGTTGGGGTGTAGCCAAGGGTCCATTTAGGGGAATTTTATTGTTACTGTTTTAGCTCAAATATTGCAAGAGGAGGGCCTGCTACTACAGTCCTTGCAGAATCGTCTCCCGTTGTGTATACGGAGTAGACCAGGGGATCCCAATAAATGGAGCTGAGACAGAATTCTAGAATTAATAACCAATTTATTTATATTATTCACTAGCATACACACACACATACAGGGCTCAGGAAAAGCATAGGTGAGCATGGAATAGGATTTTAGGCATCACTGGGGTGATACGTACCAGAATGTAGACTCCCTCCAGGAATCCAAATGGAATATGATGAGGATGGCATGAGACTCAGCCATGGAATGACTGGCCAGGAGCCAGGAGCCAGGACCAGGTCAGGGTTCAAGGGGACAGTCCTGGACCCCAAAGTCCAGACTGTCCCAGTGAACAGGCAAATCTGATGATATTTATAGGCAAAATCTTGCTTCTGGCAAAGGTGCTTGATGGTGAGAACAAAAGTGTTTAATTACAGTGGGCCCTCGCCTTACGCGTGGATCCGTTCCGGATCCCTCCGCGTAAGGCGAATTCCACCTATGCTCAAGCCCCATTGGAAACAATGGGGCTCGTGCACAGCGGCGCGGCGGTGTGCGGGGCGCAACGGGCACGAGCGCCCATTCAATTGAATGGGACGCGCCGCCCCTTCTGCCCTGCGCACACCCCGCAGCTTGAGCGCCTATGCTCAAGCCGCGTATGGCGCGCCCGCGTATGGCGAGGGTGCGCTGTACTTGCTTTTCACCTGGATGTCCCTGTCTGATTGTCTTAGTGGTCTTAAGCTGCTCAGACAACAGACTCGAGGAGGGGGCAAGAGCTTCAGGGAAGGCAAACATTTGTTCTTCCTGGTCCTATGATAATCCTCTTATGCGACTCCCTAGATATGATGATGTGGGTGCCCCTCAGGGGTGTGTGTACATGTCCTCATGCCTTGCTGGCAATGGTGGACAGGCTATTAGAGGTCATTAAGGGCCATCATTTATATCAAAATTTATATGGAGCAGCATGGGTAACAGGGGCAAGAGTGACCTCGGGATTCAGCCCAACTATACCAGTCCCAGAAGCACACAGTACTCCAAAGGCATTTGAAATATTTCTGTTTTATTTAGGGGAAAAGCGAAACACACACGCACACACACACATTAGGGTTCACACACATGCACAAGAACTAGATAACAGGTGATAGTGGTGAAGAGATGTAAGACTTTCATAATGGTAATACGTTACCTAGACGGCTCTTGATTCCAATTGCTGAGGGTTCGAAATGGGAAGAGAAGTCAGGAGCTCCTGTGACAAGTGGGGTTGGCGAGTGCATTGTGGTGTTTAGCCATATAAACCCACAGACTGTCTGTAATTGGACATGTCAAAGAACATCCATCCAGGACAGATATTTATACTGTAATTATTGGTTGGGGGCAGAAACAGAGTGTTCAAAAAGGTTTAAATCACTTTAGACTGTTTCCTTGGGGTAGGGGGGGTGGAGAATGATCTGAAACCAAATTGAATGCAATGGGGGCTTGCTGCAAATATCTCTGACAAAAAGGATTAGCACACTGGCTCTGGGTCCTTCTTGGCTCTGAATTCCAATTGCATTGAAAAGTCAACATACAGCACAATCTGAGGGTGACGCTCCCAGATGCAGCTCAGCAATAACATAGCAGACTATGGAAGCAAATATCCAGATATATAGATATTGGCAATGCACTGACACTTTTCACACTTAAAAATAGGTCACAAACACAGTTGATTTCATCAAAATCCTTGGAGATTCTCTGTCTTGAGTTACAAGCTCTCCTCTCCGACTTCTATCAACTTCACCTTTTCTTGTACACACAACTCCAATCCAATCCACACCAATCCTCATATGAGCTGCATACTGTATTGGTTGTGAGTCATCTCCTGGTGCCAAACAGCATGAAGCATCCTCTGCAGTTAGCTTCCATCATGCCTTGGGCTCTGACTCAGGACTCTATGGCAGTCTCACAGGATATGATTCTACCTGTCAATCGAAGTATTTTTGCAGATGGTTAATGAAATATATTTTTTCAACAGTCCTTTGACTATCTGCTTCCATTGATTCCCTCATGGCAGTCCCCAATCTTTGCTAGCTCCAATGAGTAAGGATACAATCATTCCATGGATTTAGGGGCATAAGCAGCAGGGTCATGCTTGGGTTACTCACAGAAATTTTCTTAATTTAATCTCTAATAAGGAGAGGTTAATGAGGGCTAAATCATGGGGTAACACCCTCCTCTCTTAACTCTGATCTTCAGTCTCATCTGTCATGTCCTTCTTTACAGATGAACATTTGAATCATGAGAGAGTCCACACAGGAAAGAAGTCACATAAATGCCAGCATTGTAGGAAACGTTTTGCTTACAAGTCAGTCCTTGTCAGGCACCAGAGAGTCCACACTGGAGGGAAGCCATACAAATGCCAGCATTGTGGGAAACATTTTGCTTACAAGTCAATCCTTGTCATGCATAGGAGAGTCCACGCAGGAGAGAACCCATACAAATGCCAGCATTGTGGGAAATGTTTTTCTCGGAGGTCACACCTAGTGACACATCACAGAGTCCACACAGGAGAGAAGCCATACAAATGCCAGCATTGTGGGAAA
>JACSCI010000103.1:14859-36506 GCA_016801065.1 Sceloporus tristichus | reverse complement strand
TCTTGCCGTTTGGTTTGGCTGAAAGAGTGGATCAATTTAAAAAATAAAAATCTTTTGGCTATAGAAGGGGAAGGCCTCCGTTTTGGATGGCACGCCTATCTCATGTACAAAAAGGAGAAAATTAATAGCATCTTTAACACCCACTGTATTAGGAATTCACTAATGGACAATTGGAAGAGGTATAAAAAACGACTAGTAACAAAAATACCCGAGTGGGTCTCTCCGCAAGAGGCTTTACAAAGGAGGGAGACTATCCAGGAGGAAAATTGGCTTACTTATAGAGTACTGTTGAAAGGCAGCAGGAAAGAACCAAAATTAAAGACTCAGGAAGAGTTGGCAAAGGAGGGACACGTGATTAATTGGTTTCCATATAGGCAAATTTATGAAAGGTTCCAATTGGACAAAAAATGTTTTGGATTTATGGAAAAAGATAAGCAACCAGAAATTTTCAAAATTATTAATTGGGAAAACATACAAAATTTTGCTGAAAGAAAGTTTAGAGTCCGAGGAGTCAAAGAAGAGATGATAAAATGGGCAAAAAACATTGGTTACAACCTAGACTTGGCAAAATGGGAAAAATCCTAGAATAATGTAACAAAATACATGGTATCACAACGAATTAGAGAAAACTATTATAAACATTTTTATTGTTGGTATTTAACCCTGGAAAAAATCTCGAAATTATATAGTGATAATAGTAATTTATGTTGGAAATGTAAAAAGAACCCTGGCACTTTTTTTCACTGTTGATGGTCATGTAAAGAAGTGGGGAAGTATTGGGATAGAATTAACCCTGACAGAAATACTGAATATCCCCATGCAGAAAAAACTGGAAATGTTTTTGTTGAATATGTTTGATGAGGATGTGGAGAAAAAATACAGTAAAAATTTGTTTTATTCAATCACATTAGCGAGAATAACTTTGGCTCAGAAGTGGAAAGAGGCGAAGATGCCTGATCTAAAAGACTGGTTAATTAAACTCTACGAGGCAATAGAGATGGACAAATTAACTTTGGTGTTAAGAGGAGAAGATCCGAACAGTGTGGACCAAACGTGGAAACTTGTGATGAAATACCTTAAGAAATTTGGAACTCTAACCCATGTTTGATATTATAATATGGTACAAAATGTGAATGACAAAACAGTGAAGAGGAATGTATTTGTAGATAATCCAATGGATAACATGTTATTATAGTTCTCGTTAAAAGAAATGTAAGATATATGTATAGGTGTGTAGATATACATATATATTTTTAGGATCAAAGATACAAGTCATGCTCATTTAGTCTCGTCAGTTTTCTCGTAGTTTAAATCAATTTGTAGATGCTTGGGTGAAATCACAAAAAAAAAACATTTCGTAGAAAGAAAGTTACTCTTACCTTGAATCTGCACAATCAGAGAAAGAAAGGAGAAGGAAGTAATCTGTATGTTAGTATGAAGAATGGATGTTAGGATTAGAAATTAGGTAGAATAGGATAGAAGGTGTATGCATGCGATAAGAAACTATCTATGGAAATTGATCTATATGTACACATTTTATTTTGTAAAGATAAGCAAGCTTGTATGGATGTTTTTAATTCAATAAACTTTATTTAAAAAGCACGTAATGGAAAATGATAGAAGGGCAGATGGAATGGCTTTTAGATAAAGGAGGGCGTTTGGAAAGAAGGATGGGGTTGCAGCTGTAGTCTGGTTATCAAGGAGGAGTGAAGCTGGCTTGGGAACATCGCTCTTCAAGGTGAGGCTGTCAGGAGAAGGGAAGGGAAGTATAGACAACCTTGGTATCTATGCAACCTCCACTTGTGTTGCTTAACTTGGGAATTGGGGGCTGGCTTAGGGAGGGGTTGAGCAAGTTCCTTTGGACTTCAGACTTTGCAAAAAGGTGTTAATGGATGTTTCTGCCTGGATTCATCAATAAAGCTTCTGTTGTTTCAAATGAGTTTTATTTGTTGAGCACAGGACTGACTCCAGATCTCACCATTTGCAAAGTCTCACAGATTTAACTCCAATGGAGACCCAGGAACAAGAACATGTTCTGGAGAGTCTGGTGGTGGAGGAGCACATGCCTTCTTCAGAGGAACTAGGTCCAAGACCAAGGCTGGGAAACCTCATGAAGCTCACACCACCCAGGTCACCACTGGAAGATTTGGGTTTCCGGCCCCAGACTGGGGAAAGGAAGGCCGTCGGGGGGCAGAGTGACAGCCTGGGACCTGGCAGTGGGGGAGTCCCTTGATAGCCGCCCCAGGACAGAAGAACCCCAGGTAGACATTTATTAAATGGAGGAAGACATAAAGGAATTAAAGGACCTTATGAAGTGGATGGTGCCAAAGTTAAAGATGCGGAGGAGGAAGATGTCAGAGGCGAACCAAAGGCAGCTGATGTTCCTTGCCTAAGCACTGAGACTGTCCCATTGTGACTTCAGTCTGATGCTCCTTGCCTGAAGCATTGAGACTATCCCATTATGATTTTAATCTGATGCTCCTTGCCTGAAGCATTGAGACTGTCCCATTGTGACTTCAGTCTAATGCTCTTTGCCTGAAGCTTTGAGACAGTCCCATTGTGACTTCAGGCTGATGCTCTTTGCCTGAAGCTTTCAGACTGTCCCATTGCTGTTTCCAAATCCTTCACCATTTTAGTCGCCCTCCTTTGGACGTGCTCCAGTTTCTCAACACCCCTTTTGAATTGTGACACCCAGAACTGGACACAGTATTCCAGGTGGGGCCTGACCAGAGCAGAATAGAGTGGCAATATTAATTCCCTTGATTTAGACAGTATACATCTGTAAATGCAGCCTAAAATCGCATTGGCCTTGGTAGCTGGCACATTGCACTGTTGACTCATGTTCAACTTGTGGTCTACTTGGACTCCTAGATTCCTTTCACACATAGTTTTATTCATCAAGGTGTTCCCCATAATCCTATATCTGTGCATTTTATTTTTCTGGCCTTAATGCAGTACCAACACATTTCTCCGTGTTGAATTTCATTTTGTTAGCTTTGGCCCAGCTTTCTAGTCTATTCGGTCATTTTGAATTTTGATCCTGTCCTCTGGGGTATTAGCTACTCCTCCTAATTTCGTGTCATCTGCAAATTTGATAAGTATGCGCCCATTTCTGTCATCCAAGTCATTGATAAAAATGTTGAATAGCACTGGACCCAGGAGAGAACCCCACTGGACACCCCACTGGTCACTTCTCTCCAGGATGAAAAGGAGCCATTGCTGAGCACCCTTTGGGTTCAGCCGGTCAACCAATTAAAAATCCATGTAACAGTTTCCTTGTCTAGCTTATTTCATGTTTTTGTTTTATATACTGTTTAATTTGGTTAACTGCTATTAGTGAATTGCCAAGAGGGGCCACCAGATGGCGCTCCAGGATAGAAGTTGGTGAAAAGCCCAAAGAGGCTGCAGTGCCCTGAGTATCCACAAGAGGGCGGTGTTGTATTAGAAATGTTCTTTATTGATAAAACCGAAGTCTATGGGGACTAATGTGATTTTCCCATTGGCTCCCCATTCCTGAGGGGCGTGGCCTCCTTCCCTTTACCTGGACCATCCTCTGCTCCCATTGGCTGCCTATTCCCCCTTCCGCTCGATTGCCCTGAAGGCTAAAGGACCACCGGAAGGAAATGGGGGGAATTGCAGCACTGCATCATGGGAAATTTGCAACTGGGGGGTTTGCGGTGGTGAAACGGAGCAGAAGCAAAGTTGCATTCCACACCAGACCAATTCAGAGTGGAACTGGAGTGAACTTGGAAGCAATTTCTGTGTGGATATGGATATAAGCATCCTGTAGGTCCAGCGATGAGAGGAAGTCTCCAAGTTGTAAGGCTTCAAGGATGGATCGTAGGGTCTCCATTTGATATTTTTCTTCCAAACAAAATAATTTAAGCCCCTCAGATTGAGAATTGCGTGCCATGATCCGCTCTTCCTGGGGACCAGGAAGAAGGTCGAGTAACAACCCCGGTATCTCTGGTTTGCCGGGACGAGTTCGATGGCCTGGATCTCCAGCAAGTGCTGAATTTCTTCCAGTAGGAGGCGATGTTTGTTGGGGTGTTTGGATCTGGGGGAAGGCTGGAACATGTCGTGTAGTGTCCGGGAAAATTCTGTTTTGTATCCCTGATGGATAGTGTCCAGCACCCACCGGTCTGAGGTGGAGTTGTCCCAGATATCCCCGAACTCTTGAAATCTGCCTCCCACTGGAGGGTTCCCGTCATTGTTGTTGACCTTTGTGGTTGGCCTTGGAGTTTCCAACTTCCTTTGGAGTGAAGGAAGATTGGTTGGATTTTGGAAGGTATTTACTATCACCCCAGCAGGTCTTGTTGGCCTTAGCCTCTCTGGCTTGAAAGGAGTTAGAGGAGGAAAAGGATCGAGAGGAGCGAAAGGAAGAACATCCCTGCCTGAACTGTTTTTTGTCATCTCTTTTCTTAATTGAAGGCAAGGCTTCTTTTTGTCCTTGCCCTCAACCAGAACTGGCTCAATGGACTCGCCAAACAGGTTGGTGCCCAGGTAGGGGGTGAACACCAGATTTTGTTTCGACTTGGTGTCTACATTCCAGTTCTTTAGCCAGAGCTGTCGTCGGACAGCAACCGCTGTGGCCTGGCCCCTGGTGCAAAACTGTATAGCGTCCAGAGTACCATCAGCTGCAAAAGCGTTGGCCTTGGCAATCTTATTTAAGGCCTGTTTAATTTTGGTGTCAATGGATGGGAATGTCTCTAACAGGTCTCTGCTCCACTGAAGAGCAGCCCGCGTGACCATGGAGACTGCAGCCACGGCCCTGATAGCTATAGATACAGAATCATGGGCACGCTTGAGCGCTGCCTCAGCTCTTCTGTCTTCTGGGTTTCTCAGGGTGTCCTCACCATCTCTTCTGAACACCGCTGATGACACCAGCACTGACACCGGAGCATCCACTAGGGGCACCTTTAGTCGATGATCTCCGTCTGGGCATCGACAGGGGAAGCGTGTCCCTGTTGGTGCTCTTGGACATCTCAGCGGCTTTCGATACCATAGACCATGGTATCCTTCTGGGGCGTCTGGCAGAGGTGGGAATCGGGGGCACTGCGCTCCAGTGGTTCCGGTCCTCTCTGGGAGGTTCCAGATGGTGCAGCTGGGAGACGTGTGCTCCGATGAGAGGCCCCTTAAAACCGGGGTCCCTCAAGGAGCCATTCTGTCTCCCATGCTATTTAACATTTACATGAAACCGCTGGGAGAGATCATCCGGAGACATGGGGCGCGGGGTTATCAGTACGCTGATGACACCCAAATGATTTTCTCTATGTCTCCGACTGATGCAGTGACTGAGGATGGCGTCTCTCCTCTCGAGGCCTGTCTGGAGTCAGTAATGGGCTGGATGAGGAAAAACCGACTCAAACTGAATCCAGAGAAAACGGAGGTACTTGTGATAGGTTCCCCTGGTCCAGGAATGGCGGTGGTTCCACCTGTCCTGAATGGGGTCACGCTCCCTGTGAAGGACTCCGTGTGCAGTCTGGGGGTGCTTCTTGACTCGTCGCTTCACCTGACTGCTCAGGTGAATGCGACGGTCAAGAGCACCTGTCATCAGCTTCGGCTTATTTGCCAGCTGCGTCCATACCTGGCCCAGAGGGACCTAGAAACTGTTGTACATGCTCTGGTAACCTCGAGACTGGATTTCTGCAACGTACTCTACATGGGGCAACCCTTATACCAAACCCGGAAGCTTCAAATGGTGCAGAACATGGCAGCCAGGCTGGTCACTGGTGTTTCCAGGGCCAGCCATATAACACCTGTGCTGAAAGATCTCCATTGGCTGCCCATCCGCTTCCGGGCTCAATATAAGGCGTTGGTGATCACCTATAAAGCTCTAAATGGCTTGGGCCCAGGATTTCTGAAGGACCGCCTCTCCCCGTATATTCCGTCCCGCACCCTCAGAACATCTGGGCAGCAACTACTGAAGGTGCCTGGGGCTAGGCTTTCCTCCACCATGAAGAGGACATTCTCCATCGCCGCCCCGGCCCTTTGGAATACACTGCCCACTGAGCTCCGCTCGTCTACCTCCCTGGCCCAATTCAGAAAGGATTTAAAAACCTTTCTGTTCCAACAAGCATTCCCCGAGTAAAATCCTGTGGGCCTCCCTCCTCTTCCGTGGCCAAGAGGTTGGGCTAATGGGGCTTTTAGCTTGTTATTTTATTGTATTTAGTTTTTTGATTGTTTTTATTGTATTGTATCCACTCTGTTTTAATATATGTTGTGAGCCGCCCTGATCTTGGGAAGGAGCGGGATAGAAATAAAAACTTTATTATTATTATTTATTATCCATGACAGCTTGTTGGAAGCCGGGGCTGGTCCAGGCGTGTCAGGAGCAGCCTCACTCTCTGGCTTGGCCTCCTCGGGGCCCAGCATCTCCAGGGTGAAGGGGGGAAGAAATAGCCAGGAGGTTTAGGAGGCAGTGAAGGTGATCTTGTAGAAAAAAGGTCCTAACAAAGAGCGAAGGTCTGAGCATCCTACCAGGAGCAAGGCAGGGAGAAAGACTGAGTTCCTGAGGGGGTCGCTCCTCCCACTGGAGGGGGAGGACTCTCTCTTTGTTTGAATTCCACTTGCCTATCAGGAGCTACCCACTGTTAGGATGTTCAGGCCCTTCTCTGCTGGGAAAAAAACAATACTCTACCATACCTGGGCCCCAAGGAATCCCCCAAGGAGGAGGCAGGGAAGGAAAGAAGGAGAGGAGACCTGGCAGGCCCCTTGCCTTTCTATGGGGGAGAGAAGGGGGCTTCCTTCCTTCTTATAACCCCCAAGTGCCCCCCAGAAGACCCTCCAGCCATTCCTCCGAAAGAAGGAGGGCTCTCCCCACTTCCCTCCCTCCCGCAGAACAGGCTGTGAAGGCAGCAAGGGCTTCAGGGGCTGAGACTGCGCATGTGCACATGCCCCCTAAGGCCCCTCCTCAGCATGCACAAGAATCATTAGGGCCTTGCTGCTGCTATTTATTACGCTGGCAGCCTTTGGGTTCAACGGCCTCCCTTTCCTTTCTTCCTTTTTCTGAGGAGACTTGGAGGAATGCAGCCCAAGTTAAGGAGCTGGACTCAGGAGGGAAAGGCAGGGAAGGGTCTGCTTTGTATATATACCTCTATCTGTTCGTGTGTGTGTGTGTAGGTGTGTTTGCTTCTTATGGCTGGGAAAGTTGCTGAGGACTGAGCAGAGAAGAAAGTGTCAGTTTTGTGCAAATTCACAACTTTTGTGAGTCAAAGAGTCCAGTGTGTTAAAAACAGCAAAGAGAACACATATTGAAATTCAGTATTTAAGTGAGAACTGCCCATCCCAAGTCGAAGAATACATTAAAACCCCAAAACCTAAAACTCCACCCTCTCCAAAACCTAGCCCCCACCTCCAATCCCCACAGTATATGCCCCACAGATAACAAGCCCCCCTTTGCCATCCCAAGAAACCTGCCACTTTCTGTTAATACCAGCCCCAGACTTTATTCAGTCAACATCCCACACATTGCAAAACTATCATCCCCATAACTATTCTTGACAGCTGCAACAAATCCCAGCCCCCCTATCTAGCTAACCCATAATCCCCAACAAAATTAATATCCCAAAGCAATGATCTATACTAACAGCAATTGAAACTAAACTTAACAAAATATAACCTTTAAACATAAATAGACACATGCACTAGCAAACCACAGAAATATGGACAGACAAACATTACAAACAAAATCATAAGGGATTTTTTCACCCCTGGATTTTCTGTATTCCTTCTTGATAAAAATAATGTTAGTTCACTGCTGGGATTTGTGTGGCTTTTCCACTGTGTGGCCTCTCTGATGTCTCACTAGATTTGACCTCAAAGAAAAACATTTCCCACAATGCTGGCATTTGTATGGCTTCTCTCCAGTGTGGCCTCTCTGATGCATCTCTAGGATTGACTTCCGAGAAAAACATTTCCCACAATGCTGGCAATTGTATGGCTTCTCTCCTGTGTGGATTCTCTGGTGTCTCTCTAGGATTGACCTCAAAGAAAAACATTTCCCACAATGCTGGCATTTGTATGGCTTCTCTCCTGTGTGGATTCTCTTGTGTGTCACTAGATGTGACTGCCGAGAAAAACATTTCCCACAATGCTGGCATTTGTATGGCTTCGCTCCTGTGTGGACTCTCTGATGTCTCACTAGGTTTGATTTCAATGAAAAACAGTTCCCACAATCCTGACATTTGTATGGCTTTGCTCCGGTGTGGATTCTCAGATGTCTCACTAAGTGTCCCTTCCAAGAAAAACATTTCCCACAATGCTGGCATTTGTATGGCTTCTCTCCTGTGTGGACTCTCAGATGCTTGACAAGGACTGACTTGTAAGCAAAATATTTCCCACAATGCTGGCATTTATGTGACTTCTTTCTTGTGTGGACTCTCTCATGACTGACAAGTTTTTCTGTAAACAAGGACAATGAGAGACAAGACTGAATCTCAGCATTAAGAGAGGAAGGTTTTACCCGAACATTTAGCCCCACGTTCCCCCCTCCTTATGTGAGATTAAATTAATTTGGGTGCGTTACACACACACCGAAAGTACGTGCTCGGCACATACTAGGATTAGGAAGGGGTGTACTATGGTTAGAAAGGGGCATCTATTGTAGACGCCCCTGAACCCGGGCACCGCCATTTTGACATCATGGATGCGTAGCGTCTGGACGTCACGTAGCGGAAGTGATGTCGTGAGTGCGCAACTAGCGCCTCGCGGTACCACTTCTAGGGTGCTGAAAGAAATGCCATTTTCGAGCTTCTTTTTTTGCTGCGTCCGGGAATCGCACGGTTTGGCTGCTGCGGTTCCCGGATGCAGCAACCAGCAGCGCCGGCAAACCGCCAGTTTCAGCCGGTCTGTAACGTGCCATAGTTGGTGTGATTGACCCAAGCATAACCCTGTTCAGGATGCCCCAAATCCATATAATGATTGTATCCTTACCCCTAGGAGCTAGCAAAGAAGAGATTGTAGGTGAACTGCCATAAGGATATCAGTGGAAGCAGATAGTCAGGCAGTTGAGAAATATTCCAATAAATATATGTAAAATACTTTGATTGAAAAGTGGCCTCATTTCCTGTGAGACTGCCATAGAGTGTTGAGTCAGAGCACATGGCATAATGCAAGCTAACTGCAGAGGCTTTATGCTGTGTGGTACCAGGAGATGACCCATAACCAATACAGTATACAGCTCACATGTGGATTGATGTGGGTTGGAGTTGTGTGTACAAGAGATTGTGACGTTGATGGAAGTCGGAGAGGAGAGCTGGTACATATTTGTTTTCTATTGCAACACAAGCTAAAGAACCTCCAAGGACTTGGAGGAAATCAAGTGTGTGAGTTATCTTTAAGTGTGGAAAGTGGTTAGTGCATTGCCAATACCTTATCTGGAGATTTGCTTCTGTTTTTGCTGTGTTATTATTGAACTCTGGGAGTGTCGCCTTCAGACTGTGCTATACATTGGCTTTGAATGGGACCAGAATTCAGAGCCAAGAAGGACCTGAGAGCCGGTGTGATAATCCTTTTGGGCTGAAGTATTTCCACCAAGCACTCATTTCATTTAATTCAGTTTCAGACAATTCTTTCCCCACACAAAAAACTTTCTAAAGCAATTTAAACCTTTTTGAATGCTCGCTTTCTGCCCCCAGCAACAATTTCAGTATAAATATACTGTTGTTCAGCGTCAGTCCAGTTGCAGACAGACCCTGTGTTGATTTACATTGCTAAACACCTCTCTACACTCGCCAGCCCCACTTGCCATTGAAGTTACTGTCTTCTCTCCGAGAAGAGAGAAATAAAGCGAGAAGAGAGAAATAACGAAAGGGATAAGAGGGAAAGAGAAAGTGCTAATATGCAAAGAGAGGAAAGGACACAAAGGAAGGCTCAAGGAGAAAAAGGTAATCAGGAGACAAAGGGGCTGAATACAGACCATCAAGAAAACAAGAAAGCAGAAGAGGGAGCTCCAGGAGGGACATAAAAATTAGTGTAGAAGGCTAATTGGAATATAAGGACCCGGGCTGAAAAGCAAAGGAAAAATGGGATTTAAGTTAATTTCATGGAATGTAAAGGGAATAAGTCAGGAAAGGAAAAGAAGGCATGTAATGCATTACTTGGAGAAAAATAATTTTGATTTACTATGTTTACAGGAAACTAAAATGAAAGATGGGGACATAAAATATGTACGTAATAGGAAACTGGGAACTTTATTTTGTGCAACAGTAAATAAAAGGAAAAGGGGCGTTGCTATTTTTGTAAATAAAAGATATGAAGCAAAACTTGTGAAAAAAGATAAAGATGGTAGATTGCTTTGTGTAGAAATGCTACTGGATAATGTGAAATATGTGATATGTAATGTTTATGCCCCACTAGAAAGGAAAGAAATGTTTCATAAAAATTTGGCAGAGAATATAAGGGAATCTGAAAATGACAATTATAACTGGGGACTTTAATGGCGTGATAAACCCTTTGAGGGACAGAAAATCCCAGGGAAAAAACAAACCAAAAATTCCAAGGAAAGCTGCCTAAAAGTTTCTTTAATATGAAGGAGGAATTTAATTTGATAGATGTTTGGACACATTGCAATGGGGATAAAGAAGGGTTTACTTTTTATTCGGATGCGCACAAGTCCCTATCAAGACTAGACTTAGTGTTGCTTACAAAAACAGTGGCAACTAAGGTTAAAAAAATTGGAAATATGGCCAAGGACTTTTTCTGACCATAATATGATAGAACTGGAATTAAATGAGAATTGGAATAGAAATAAAGGTTGGGGATTAAATGAGGATATTCTGGAGGATGAAGATTTTGTAAACAGGGTTAAAAAAGAGTTGAAGTTTTTCTTTGAGACAAATAGACCCCTTTGGGGGTGAGGAAAGGCAAAAGGGGAAGAAGAGGATTGGGCAGGCCCCCTCTCTTCCTCCCCACAGACCTTTCCCTGCCCTCTAAGTGCCCCATTTGGGCTACTTGGAGGGCAGGAAGGATAAGTGGGGAGGAAGGGGGCTGGGCAAAGGGCCACTTATGGCACGTGTGGCACATGTTCGCCATCACTGTCATAGCACTTGTGAGTGTCCTCCCCAGACTCCAGAATTTTAAGTGACAAAGAGCCCCTGGAATCACCCATGGAGCTAAGCAAGCTCAGGTTGGAAAAGAAACATTAGAGAAAAAGGAATTTATGTGTTGCCATTTCCTCTCTTCATATGCATTGCTCATAATTGCTAAATGGAACCCCTAAATATGTCTGAAAACAAGGTTTTGAGCTGGTTCTCAGAAGTTCAGTCAATCCAGTTCTTAAAATCTGTGAGGTTGGTGGCTGCCTCCCAATCCCCAAGGCCTCCCTCCTGGCCCTTCCCAGAGGTCCCTTCTTCTCCGCACAGAGCTAGGCGATCCTGGCTTTGCTCCTGCCTTTCCCTCCTGGCTCCCAGAGGCCTGATCCCCTTCCCGTTCTCCCTACGCTCTCCAACCTTCCCTCTTGCCCATCTGCACTGCTTCAGCATTTCACCTTCACCATCTGTTCCCTGCCTTTCTGTTTTTCACATTCCCTCCTTCTCTCTATCACAGACACACACCCACAGAGTGTGATGCATAAAAGGGACACTTTGAGGCCCATTTTGTTGAGAATGGATGGATAATCAATATACAAATGATTCATTAGGAAAGGCAGAGCAAGGGGGCTGGGAACTGGACTTGAATTTTGGTGAGGATCAAGCACCAGAGAGCAGCCTTAAAACAGCCTAAAGACATCTCTAAGACAGGGATGGACTACTGTCACATGGGGGGGGGTCATATTGGCTCCCAGGGGATCTCAGGGGCACCCCCACATTGTATTGCCTAAATATATGGAATAATGTTTTGCCCCTCAGTATCCCATTGCATCCCTTTGGGGAAGGGGAGGCCGTTTTACCCCTGTTGAGCCCTCTCTGATCCATTGCATGGCCAAGGGAGATATTTTCCCCAAGAACCCTCTCCAGAGCCTCAAAAGGATGGAAGAGGGACCAAAAAGGGTAGGAAACTTGCTCAGCGATGTGCTAAGTACCATTTGAGTGAGAAAAGCATTAATCTCCATGCTTCCTTCCCACAAAATCCTAAATTTCAGAATTAAAAAGTCCTTTGCTTGAACCAAAAGGTTTATTGAGAAACTCCGGCAGAAGCATCCATTAACACATCTAAGCAGTCTGTGAAGAGTCGAAATCTTTTCCCTCCGTCGTTTACTATCTCCACACTCCTCCCTTTCCTCCCCCTTCAGCCCCTAACCAACCCAGCTTCCAAGGTACCTCTTGCCTTCTTCTTCCACCGTTCTCATACGCCTCTCCCCCTGGGGCATGCCTGCCACCCAAATCTCACAAACCAGTCAGTTAATAGCCTCCACAACCGATTCCCTTCCCCCAAGAAGTTCTAGGCCCCATTATACTTACCCACAACTTAAAACTACTAACATTTAAACTACTAACAATTCCCCCCTAAACCGCAATACCATTCTGGATGAACCACAGAAGCTGGTTATGACAATTGGCAGTTTACGATGGGCATTTTAGTATCCTTATAAAGTGGAGAGCAATAGTGCCTCACTAAACCACAAATTCAAATATTCTACAGGATGTTGCTATCTCAATTAAACTACACTTGAAAGGGATCTGGGACTCCCAGGAGACCACAAGTTGAACATGGGCCAACAGTGTGATGCAGCAACTAAAAAAGCCACTGTCATTCTAGGCTGCATCAATATGAGTATAGTTTCTTGATCAAGGGAAGTAATAGTGCCACTGCTTTGGTCAGGCCTCCCTTGGAATAATCCTGTATCCAGTTCTGAGCCCCACAATTCAAAAGGATGTTGAAAAGTTTGAACATGCCCAGAGGAGGGCAACCAAAGTGGTGAAGGATCTGGAAACCATCAAGCCCTAAGAGGAATGGCCTAGAGAGCTTGGTACGTTTAGCCTGGAGTAAAGAAAGTTAAGAGTGGATATTATATCCATGTTTAAATATTGGAAAGGGTCGTATTGATGATGGAGCAAGCTTGCTTTCTGCTGCTTCAGAGAAAAGGAGACACCACAATGGATGCAAGTCACAGAGAAAGTGGTTCACCTGAACATTAGGAGGAACTTTGGGACAGTAAGAGCTCTTCGACAGTGGAATATACTCCCTTAGAGTTTGGTGGAGTCCTCTTCTTTGGAGGTCTTTAAACAGAGGCTGGATGGTGCTTGGAATGTGTATTCCTGCATGGCAGAAGAGGGTTGAACTGGATGGCCTTGTGGTCTATTCCAACTCTATGAGTCTATAATTCTAGTGGAATCATAGCACCATGATAATTTACCATAAAAGGGACCTCAGTCTTCATAGAAAGGAGAATGGATTACGGTTTCTTACCCACAGAGACCACATTCTGATAATTCTCCATCATCACATAACTGTACATCAGTCTCTGCTTCTTCGTCAACAGTTTCCATTCCTCCTCAGTGAAATATACTGCCACATCCGCAAAGGTCACCTGCAACAGAAAATAGCCCTCATCCAGAGAGTGAATAAGCAAAAGGGGAGGAGAGCACATGGTTCATCCCAAATATTATTTCATCACTTCACAATTCAGTCCAGGAAATAAACTCTAAATTCTGTCAGCAAGAAGAAGAAAAAAACCTACTGCCTTCGAGATCCAGTTTGTCTCAAATCCTTTCAATATAATATACAGTATAATAAACAATATAATTTAGGCCATGACTGGGATATAGAGGATGGATTAGGATACTCACTATTCCAACACATACAGTACATTTAGCCACCAAAGAATTATAGTGCATTTAGACATTTCTTGCCACATTTCAGAGGCAAAAGTTAATTTTAAAAAACTGTTCTGGGGAGCACTGTGGGCTTCAGGGCCACTGGGCCCACCCCATATTTAGACCCAGAGATGTTCTTCCATATCCCCCAACATTTCACAGATGGGAAAAGGAAGACACATGTGGACAAGTAACACCAAAAGGTGGTCAAGATAGCCAAAGTTGTTTATGAGGAAGATCACAGAAGCTAGGAAGTGCACAATTGTTTGCTTTTGCTTCAGCCTCCTGGGAAGGGCAATATCCTGCTTCCTTCTTTCCTCTCCTCTCCCCACTTTTGAGTTGATGGGGTGCAAACTGAACGGCACTCAGGAACTGAAGTAAGCTGAGAAGGGGGAAAGTGAGAGAATAAGAGAGCAACCGGAACATGCTTAAAAGCCCCTGAAAAAGTGGTTTGACAGAGGATTAACCAGGGATGTCTCTGGTAAATTGGGAGAGTATGTTCTCCACTTGCTTTCATGAACTGGCCCAGCAGTGACACAGATGAAACTAATAGTCAAGGACCTGTACTCACCAAAGAGTTGTTGTACCTCTGCATCCTCATTCTCTTGGAGCCCATCTCCCTCCTCTTGGCCTCTGTGTCGGCCATCAGGTGGGCAGGGGTCCTGGTGGTCTTGCACTTGGGTCACTTCCAGCAAAAGGTGTCCCAAGGCTGTGTCCAAGGGGGCCGAGATGCAGTTCTTGAGAAAAGAGAGCAGAGATTCAAAAAAGGACGTAAATTGGATCTCCTATAAAGAATTAATGCAAATAGATAGAACTGCTTCTAGAATAAAGACACGAGAAGATCTTATTGATCAGGGTTATGATCTTTCATGGTTCTTTTACAGACAATTAAGATTGCTTTTCCTAATGGATAAAAAAACAATACAATATTTGCAAATCAGACTCTGATCTAGAACAAGAAATAATGTCGAATAAAGATTCCTTATTAGCAAGACTTTGTATTCTTAAAATCTGTACAGAAGAGGAAGTTATTAAAGAATATATGATCAGATGGTCTCAAAACTTTGGTTTTGCAACTGAATTAGACCATTGGGAATACACTTGGAAAAAAAGATTGAACTATAATTGCAGCCAAAACATCAAAGAGTTATTATAAAACATTTTTGATGGTATTTAACACCAGAAAGAAGAAGCAAGATGTATAAGAATTGCAGTAATTCATATTGGAAATGTGAAAAGGAGCAGGGCTCAATCTATCAAATGTGGTGGACTTTGGGAAAGTGATACAACTTTGGAAGTTGATTTATTTTGAAATTAAGAAAGTTGTAATTATATCTTTTAAATTCTCAGCTGAAATTCTTTGCTTAATATAATAGAACAATCCATAGGAAAAAAGCATGGTAAAATATTATTTTATATGTTGTCATCTGCAAGAATAGTGTTTGCTCAGAGAAGGAAAATTAAAGAAATAACTTCAAAAGAAGATTGTATATTTAAGCTTCTGGACATGATGGAAATGGACAAAATCTCAAGAGGAATTAGAAATGAACCATCAAATTTATATAAAGGAGACTGGAATAATATAATTGAATACCTCCAGAAACATGGAGGGAAAATGCTACTTTAGAGACAGAACTAATTTAAGTCGAAGTGTTTTAATTTATTCAGAAGTATCTTGGGAGGTTAAAAGCCCAATGATGTTTAATTTAATCTAATGAGAGCAATTTTGTATCAACTGTTTTATAATTTAAATGAGGACTGAAAGAGAAAATAAATGATTTTAAGGATAAGTCTAAGTAGAACAATATATATTTTCTTTTTACTTATTAACAGATAATTAAACAGAACTAATTTAAGTTGAAGTATTTTAATTTATTCAAAGAAATATAACAGCTGTAAAACAGAAGTATGTTGGGAGGTTAAAATCCCAATGATGTTTAGTTTAATCTAATTGGAGCGATTTTGTATCAACTGTTTTAAAATTTAAATGAGGACTGAATGAGAAAATAAATGATTCATAAGTATAAGTAGAACAATATATATTTGCTTTTTACTTATTAACAGATAACTAAAAAATGAATGAGATAGAAATAAAAGTTAGTCTGGAAGTTTGGAAGCAGAGGATGGTAAATGCGAGTAACAGGTTTATCTTTAACCCTCAGTGCTATGGAATCCTGGGATTTTACCTTTGGACACTTAGCCTTCTCTGCCAGAGAGCTCTGGTGTCACAATGAACTACAAATCCCAGGATTCCAGAGGATGGAGCCAGGAGAGTTAAAGTGGTTTCGAACTGGATTATATCTGCAGTCCAGATACAGCCTGAGTCGGTTGTAAAAGGGCAGAAGCACCCAAGCCTTTAAAACAAATAAGCAGTTTGCTTATTTGTCTAATCTTTATTTTTGTTGTTCTTGTTTGTTTCTACGTTTATTTGGTAATAATATGAGATGGTCTGGTCTGCCTCCTTCCTTCTTCTCTGAAAATCTCTTAATAAGGAAACTGGGGAGACTTTTAAAACCTCCCAAAGGAGCCACTTTTGGCCTTTTTGAGGGGACTAGCCTCCTCTTAGAAGCCAAAGCCCAATGTTTGTGGATAATAATAATAAGGCTTGTATTAAAACTATCCTCCCCATTTCTGATCCCTTTTAAAACCCATGTTCCCCAGAAGGAGCAGAGTTGTGTAATACGAAAACCCCCTCAGAAAGAGACACAAAGAGACACACTTCATTCCTTTTGTCCCAAGGAGCCTGGCCTCCTTCTCTCTCTGGAGCCTCAGGAGAGAAAGAGAGGCCTCTGTTTAACTGAGGCCTCAGAGAAGGTTCCGGAACATTGTTCCCCACACTCACAAGCAGCACAAAATGGCCGCCAGAACACAAAATGGCTTCCAGAACACAAAATGGCTGCCTCTGTCTGAACGCTTGGCAGTTGGCAGTTTGAGGCCTCCAGGGAACCCAAAATGGAGGATGAAAGGGAAGCAAAGTCGGAAGGGGCCCCAAACAGGATTTTCAAACCTTAACAACACCTAAAATGCCAAAACAAAAGAACTTTCCCAGAGTTCCATAGCACTGAGCCATGGCCATTACAGTGGTGCAGAGCAAGAATGGCCAGCGATGGTGGCACTAATGATGATTAAGGTCTGGCAGCAGCAGCTCTATTCTCAACTCCCCCAGGCCTGATATTATCATCATCATCATCATCATCTTTGCTACAGCAGAAGAGCCACCATTAAAAGCACTGAAATGCCCTTTGGGGAGTCCCACTCTCCCACCTTCAGAGAGAGTAGGCCTTGTCTAATGGACCTCCTTCCTCCCCTCCTTAATGGCAGTGGCCAAAGGAAAGCAGCAGTAGAACCAAGCCAGGCCCAGCCAGACCTCAGTGCAGCAGTGAAGCCTAGTGGTTCCAGGCCTTGTCTCTCTGCTGCCACTCCACTCCTTCCTCCCTTAATGAATGTCTGTCTGTCTCTTTCTCCCTCGAAAACTCTCCTCATTCTCTCTTCCACACACAGTGCTAAATATAGAAGCTGAAACTCCGCCTCTTCTTGAAGCTGGCCAATGGGGCCAGAGCAGCTGGAAGACCACGCCCCCTGCACCAGACACACATTTTGTTTTCTGGCAGCCATTTTGTGCTTCTTGTGACTGTGGGGAATAATGTTCTGGAACCTTCTCTGAGGCCTCAGTTGAACAGAGGCTCCTCTTTCTCTCCTGAGGCTCCAGAGTCAGAAGGAGGCCAGGCTCCTTGGGCCAAAAGGAAGGAAGTGTGTCTCTTTTCTGAGAGGTTTTTCTTATTACACAGCTCTGCTCTTTCTGGGGAATATGGGTTTTAAAAGGGATCAAAAATGGGGAGGATAGTTTTAATACAAGCCTTATTCACCTCACAAACAACTCTTATCATATTGTGTAATAGAGCACCGCATTCAAGACATATTAGTTCAAACCACAATCATATCCGCTGTCCAAGCAAGAGGTAAACTACAAAGTGCCCTTCCGTTACCCTTCTGAATAGATAGGAATTGAATCCAAGGCAAGTCCCGTGATGCGGATTCAGGCAAAGCGGAGTGAGTTCAAATTGTATCACAACACCAATGCATACCATGCAGATTCAACAATTTTAACTGGGACCCTTGCGCATGCTCAGTGGGCATCTGAACACATCCTGAACCTTTGCACTTCTGGGGTGAAGAAAGGAGCCTGGTTCCCCTTTCACCTGAATGCTAGCCTCACCTGAATGACAGCTGCACCTTTCTTCCTCCCTTCTCTTTCCCCATCCCTGGCAGCCAAATTCAAACGGGGTCCTCTGTGTCAGAGCCCCCATCCATTTCAGCCACGTCTACATCCATCCTCCTGTCATTCTCCTCATCTATTTCATCTACATCTCTCCTTCCCTTCGTAACAGTTGCCTTCTCTTAAATTGCATCCACACTGAGGAGATAATCTGGTTTAACTCCACTTTAACTGTCCTGGCTCAGTGCTATGGAATTCTGGGAACTGTAGTGTCCTGAGACATTGAGCCTTCTCTGCCAGAGAGCTCTGGTGCCTCAGTAAACTCATTTAATTAATTAATACCAATTAATCAGATGCAACCGATTGGGGTAACTTCATTAGACTTTAGTCCCCAACTAGATTAGTTTGATGGTATGGTAAAATATGGCCATAACTCCTCATTTACAAATTTTACTGTTAAATCGAGCCATCTATTCAGATTTTGAGATTATATTATAACACATTACATCCGTTTAACAAACTTTTTACAGTTAACTGCTATGAAGAGACATAGCCATCAGATCCTATGGTATGGGGTGCCCTATAAACCTTTTAATAAATGAGCATGTATTGCAATCCTATATATACATATTATCAGACATAACTCAGAGAATGTTAGCCTTTTGGATGCCAGAAGGTTCCTCGCTTTCTTCAGAGCAAGAAGCAACACCTCAGCTGCATTCTAGAAGATAAAGCAAAAAGGCTTCCAAAAGGACTAAAGCCTAGGGCAAGTCTCACTCTCTCAGCCTCAGAGGATGGCCATGGGAAACCCACTCTGAAGGAACCTGCCAAGAAAACCCCTTCAGAGACTCCGATAAGGTCACCATAAGACCTAGAAACAACTGGAAGGCAGACACCAAGAGCAACATTGGGAAATAGGTGCAAGCCTTGCCTTGGGAAAGTGTAATGACTGGGCTCCAGTCAATGCAGGTCTTCTTCAGGCAGTAAAGGGAGGTCTATGCAAATGCAGAATGACATCACTGCTACGGAAGGCTCTCTTGACCAATCAGAGAGCAAGATAAAGGTTCTTCTGGAAGCTTCCGTGAGAAGGAGATATAAGGCCTGAGAGACCAAGAAACAGTTGGGGGAATTGTGTCGGTTGGAGATCGAGAGAGAGAGAGAGAGAGTTAAAGAGCAGATCTTGGAAGTTAGTCTCAGAATTGGACGCTTAGGTTTACTGTATTTATTTTCTTTAATAGCTTGTATGAATTGAATATTATATACTTACAAATATTGTACCTGCAAGACTCTTAGTATCTTGTAGGACTTATATTTCAATTATATTTTGTTATTAATAGTAAATACCTCCTTGGAGTATCTACTACATGACGCTCCTTTTACACGTGTCTTGGATTGGTTGATGCTTGGGAAGATCAGTAAAGAAGGAGAAATAAGGTTCCTTAACTGGTCCCAGTGTAGTTTAAGGGAAATCCTTTTATAATTCACTGGATGATGGCAGCGTGATTTAAGGAAGTTAAGGGTCTCCTGGGCTAAGAGCCATAATGTCTAAATGTCTAATTAACAATTTGTAAGCCACTCTGATAGCCTTTTGGCTGAAGAGAGGGGTATAAAACTATTATTATTATTATTATTATTATTATTATTACAGGGCCGCAGTTTGGCTGCTTGGACCACCGGAGATCATCACAGTGAGTCAGTTGGAAAAGCCCATCTCACTCCAGAAAATAAAGGTACTTGAGGAGTTTGCACTCTACGTCTTTCTGTAATAATAGCTACAAAACTGATAATAGCCTTTGGGACATTTAGTCTTTTAAAAACAAATATGGCAGATTTAAATGCTGCTTTAAAACTTCTTTCCATCTGCCAGCTTTGTGCTGGTTTTGGGGGGAAATGAGAAAGTGTTGGGAGGGAGGGACTGCCAACAGAATTAGGAGATGCATTGCAAGCTATGGACTGTTTGTGGCCAAGAAAGGTCCAAAACATACGGAAGCAATAGTCCAGTTTGAGAGCGCTTCAACTGCCCTGGCCCAGTGCTAGGGAATCCTGGGAAATTGAGTTTATTGTGTCACCAGAGCTCTCTGACAGAAAAAGCTCAATGTCTCACAAAACTACATTTCCCAGAATTCCCAGCACTGAGCCAGGGCAGTTAAAGTGGTCCCAGTCCTGCAGCTGGACTGGCCTCTCTATGAAGAAAACTGCCAAGGAAACTCCATGAAAAGGTTGCCTTAGAGTTGTCATAATTTGGAATCGACTTGAGGACACACATGAAGAACAGAAAAAAGTCTGCATTTATTTCATAGGTTGTACATGGGAAAGGGAGGCAGTGTGGTGCAGAGGTTTGAGTGTTGCGTTACAACTCTGGAGGCCAGTGCCCCACTCCTCCATGAAACCAGCTGGGTCCCTTGGGCAAGAAGTCACACTCTCTCAGCCTCAGGGAAGGCAATGGCAAACCTCCTCTGAACAACTCTTGCCAAGAAAACCCCAGGAGACGCTCCCAGAAGTCGGCAATGACTTGGAAGCACACCACAGAAAACTACAAAGCCTCAAGAAAGAGACAGCGTGGTTTAGTGGCTGGAGTGTTGGACTATGAACCAGGAGCCCAGGGTTCGAATGCCCTCTTGGCCACGGAAACCCACTGAATGACCTTAGGCAAGAAGTCACACTCTCTCAGCCTCAGAGGGAGGCACTTGCAAAACCACCTCTGAACAAATCTTGCCAAGATACCCTGTGAAGGACTTCCCTTAAGGTCGCCATAAGTCAGAAACAACTTGGAGGCACACAACGACAAGAGGAGTAACACCACTAACATAAGGCAGCTAGGGAGAAAGGAAGGAAGGAAGGAGATGTGGGAGTTGTAGTCCTCAGTTCAGAGGGATTGGAGGGGCCTTACTGCAGGGCAGAACCCCTCCTCTTTCTGGCCATGTGGATGCTGGGACATCCAGTCCAGGAAATACACTGTAAATCCCATTGGCAAGAGAAAAGGCTACTACTGCCTTTCAGATCCAGTTTGCCCCAAATCCTTTATGAGGCCAGAAACCCCTTTGTTAGGAGGCAAACACTGAATATCTCAGGAAGGATCTATATCTTCCAAGGCCCCCTCCCTCCAGGACCTCCTTCCTCTCTTCCCTCAGTCTCTCTCTCTCTCCCCTGAAGGCCTCAAATGTCAACTGCCAAGCGCTCAGACAGAGGCTGACATTTTGTTTTCTGGTGGCCATTTTGTGTTGCTTGTGACTGTGGGGAATAATGTTCTGGAACCTTCTCTGAGGCTTCAGTTGAACAGAGGCTTCTCTTTCTCTCCTGAGGCTCCAGAGTCAGAAGGAGGCCAGGCTCCTTGGGACAAAAGGAAGGAAGTGTGTCTCTTTGTGCATCTTTTGTGAGTCTTTTCTGGGAGGGTTTTCTTATTACACAGCTCTGCTCCTTCTGGGGAACATGGGTTTTAAAAGGGATCAGAAATGGGGATGATAGTTTTAATACAAGCCTTATTATTATTCATCACAAACATTGGGCTTTGGCTTCTAAGAGGAGGCTAGTCCCCTCAAAAAGGCCAAAAGTGGCTCCTTTGGGAGGTTTTAAAAGTCTCCCCAGTTTCCTTATTAAAAGATTTTCAGGCAAGAAGGAAGGAGACGGAATAACTCATATTACCAAGAATGAAAAAAACAAACATAGAAACAAAA